>LUCH01001332.1:12029-27033 GCA_013368495.1 Paragonimus heterotremus
TACGATCACAGAAAACAGCGCGCTATAAAAAGACTCGGTTTTACTAAAACATAGTTCGTTACCGTCAAGCGTATATTTTATGAGGTTTATGTGGCAACACAAACCAACGTCTGAATGGAGTCAAGTTAACATTAGTAACGGCCACAAAGTTTAGACATGAGTAAACCAAAACTGTATGTATTTGGATATATTTTTGTGTTTAAGGGAATACAAAGGAGGAGAAATCTGCGGAAAAAATGAGGAGAAAGTGATAATTACGCAAGCAGAGATTTGCATTATCAGCACTATTGACTTATATAATTCATCAAAATTGATATCATTCCCAATCGAAGATGTTCACTGGGATGCCTGGTATGCTTAGTGGCATACCAAGTCCGTTACTGATCGGTGAAGCATGCTTTTGACGACGAATGTATTCATTATAAAGCACAACTGTGAAAGTCGTACTCAAAGCCTGATCTCAAATGTGTTACTGTTAAAAACAGTTAGTTTGTAGCTGAAAATAAAAGAACCGATGTGTTTGTAGCCGAGACCCTTCGTAAATCGGAGTCATTTCTTGTGCTGTATGAGCTTTTAAATACACATCATTTCTGTAACAAAAAACTTTTGAATCAATTACAAAAACACAAAATCTTTTCATTGTTCGTCCAGATCTGCGGAGTTGTGAACTCTCGCGTCAACCCGTAATAAAATGAAATTTAAAGTTGAACATCACCTACAATTGATCGCAGCTGTCGCATCCCCATAAACTTTCCAGTCGGCCCCTTTCAAAAAGAAGCACTAGACTCGAGTTTCGCACTCCTTAAAGCTCGTCAGGAGTGCATATCCATGCCAACTCCAGGACTAGAACCCCGGCCTCGCTGTTCATGAGGAAACCGTGTTTACCACTGCGCCATTGACCTTACATTAGGCACGACCGAATTATCATATATGAACGGTCAATCCCTTTCGCTTGACGAGCTTTAATGAGAGCAAAACTCGTGTCTAGTGCTTCTGCAAATCGAAAGGTGCCGATCGGGCAACTTGATCATTACTCACAAGCGGAAGTGGTTGAGCGTTTGCATATGATAATTCGGTAGTGCCTAATTTGAGGTCAATGGCGCAGTGGTAAACACGGTTGCCTCATGAAAAGCGTGTCCGTGGTTCAAGTCCCGGCAGTAGCGATGATATGCATTACTGACGAGCTCTAATGAGAGCGAAACTCGAGTCTAGTGCTTCTTTTCGAAAGGGGCCGACTGGAAAGTCTATGGGAATGCGACAGCTGCGATCAATTGTGAGTTATGTTTAACTTGAAATTAAGCAAATCTCCGACTACTCATCAGTAATCTAAAATGAAATTTATTTGACTATGCACTGAATACTGATCTTCAACCATTAGGAACAATTGATAAAAAGCGTATTCATGAACTGTGTGCATGTTTGTCAACACAGACGACATGCATTGAGATATTCGAACTTTCTGTTTGACTAAAGAAAAATGCTCTACGGTAGTGGTGGTTGTGTTCTTTCAGATTATTTCAAAAGAGACGATCACTAACTGGCAACTGTGTAACAACTAGTTCTGAACGAACTGGTGCATTCATCTCAAGAAACGAACTAGAACACAGGCCACTCCAAACTGTTTATTTCGTCAAACGCAATGCTCAGCTATGTGACTTACCTATAATCGTGCAATAGTTCTAACTTACAATATCTCCGTTTGTAGAACCAGCCGGTTATGGAGCACTTTAATCAATTCTGAGGCGTTAACGAGCTGACAGCAAATAGGGCAAAACGGTCTAAATACAGTTAATGCAAGATTCCTTCTTGATAACGACAAGTGAAGTGTAACCATGTGGAAAAACGTTGCAAATATTCAATAAATCCAAGACAATTAAGTTGTTTCCAAAATTACGAACACATTGTAGATTGATCCTGAATAGGTGAAAACTCACATTTTTAGGTACAATCTACAGTGATATTTTTTCGAAAGGGAGTTCAACAAGAATACTGCCATGATTGATTACATTTTCAGTGTATTCTTGAAATTCAGGGTATGTAGTCGTTTGATACATTTGTTTTGGCTTATAAGTATAGACGTTCCTAAGAAAATATTACTCATCACTGAATCAGTATATTCCAACTTTTTTTGAAGGTTTGTAGGGGCACATAGTTAAGTGTCAGAAATTAGCCCGAATCCTCTCAAGAAATGACAAATAGTTGGAGCAGTGAAAAACTTTTTGTAATCGGTGAGGCAAACAAATTTAAAAGTGAAAAAATCTTGGCTAAACTAGAAATACTCGCGTGAATAGCAACTCAAACCATCTTTTCTCCACTTTTAATAAAGAAAGATTTTGGCAAACACTTCAGCAGAACGACCTCTTGCATTTACCACAGTAGTTCTTCACCCAAGCTGTCAGAGACGCTAGTTGGCAGATCTACTGGTGTAGAGCGGACTCGGCAATACTTACGAAATTCTCGGCATCACAACAGCCAGGTAATCAGAGGGTAGAATCCATAGTATGTAAAATTCGCACCTTGAATAGGCACATGCCATTTGTAAGTTGAATGTACTTTCGGTGTTTCAAAGTGCGCTTCCGAAATATAGACACACTGATAACTAAGGTTTATATTGTGCGTTTTCAACTAGCCGATTATCAATTAAATGAGCTACATCCGACTAAGTCGTAGCGATAGACTGGTGAAGATAACTCAAACGGCAATTAGGGTTGAATATTTCGTACTTCCGTAGAGCACCCACAATTTTCAATGTGCACACGGTACATGCTGATACGGCATTGCATTCCATTTGTATGTGTCCAGGTTAGAAAACCTGCGCATCCATCATAATTGTACACTCAGTTAAACGTTCCTAACATCTGAAATTTCATTAGAGGTTATGACCATCATTTGTCACACAGACAATCTATGAAAATTTCGTTTTTTTGTCAGACATGGACAAACATATTGGTTTTTGTTTATCTCGTGCAATCGACGTTTTGAAAAATTCTTGGTTCCTAATCTCTGCTACTGATGTAGTCACGCTATGGATACATTGTTACAAAATTGTTTTCTGAATTAACCGGCGGTTTTACTTTCAGCGGTACACGGTATAATCCACAGTTTAGGCGAACGAACGAACAATCTATTTTGCTGCCGATTACATCAATGCTTCTGAAATTCTAGATATCATGAGGTAGTTTTTGTTGGAAGCAATTTCGGAGGGCATAAGTAATTGTAAAAACATTAAGTTCAGGAACCGAATGACAAACTGGATAATCATTCGTAAAATTGATAAACGACGAAAGTATATTTCGAAGCAATTAACAAGGTGACACTGATTTTTACGAAGAATACTTCTAAAACGATTCAGCGGGTTGAAGTATAAAGTTTACAGAATCGTCAAGGGAATCGAAAACGTAGTGCTTCGTGGTTGTTGTATGATAAACCTTACAGCGTTAATAAAACTGTGAAAGCGGGAAGTTTCTTTTATGCACTCGCATCACGTTTTTGCCATAAGACAGTCGAAAGATCTAACTTATCTTCGGCTCAACCTTCCTGTAACACTTCAAGTGGTTGCCAACACGGTAGCACATAAAGGTGAGTGCGAAGTCATTGATGCACCCTAGCAGCTGCTTCTCTCCATCAAATTAAAAGTTGACTTGTCCGTTCACGAAATGCCCCTGACTGTGGTTGTCATAATGTATGGATTGTACACTGTTAGCGAAGGGCTTGCACTCAGGATTTGCACTACTGAGTTTACTAAACAGGTTCCTAATGCAAAGTAAACGCCTTCACTTATTCTGGGACTGTTCGCATCCCGCAAAAACTGTGTTATATGCGAATCGTCTGGAAATTAAGGTTAACCGATTTTGCACCGTATTTTCCAGTACCTCGCAAATATACTTTTAGGACCAAATTACGACCTATCTAAGAACAATCGTGTTTTACAAAGTTCGAACCAGCAACAGATAATTGTTGACAAATTTTGAAACAATGGCAAAAAGAACACTTGTTAATAAGAGAAGAGAATACCCCATTAATTGTATCTGAACAGTAAATATTATAACTTGTAGGTAGAAACAAATTACAGCATACAGTTTACTTCGTTTAATTAACTATGTACTTAGTTTGTGTTCCTTGAATTTCATGCTTCCACAACTTGTGAACTTGCGAAGTTAAAAATCCTGGAGTGTACATATCACTTTAATAAAAAGTGGTGAACATCAAAGTTTTTGACTGAGCGTAACACGGTGGCACCAACTTGTTGGCTAATCTGATTTTGTCATCCTCGGTCAATGTTAAGGACTAACAGACAAGCAGGCCATCACACACATTCAGGCGGTTAGTGGTCCACGCAGCTCAGAATAAGAGTTATTTCGGTGTCCTTCGCACATACGTCCGTACAACTGAGGCGAATGCCTTAATAAGGTTTACGCCTTCCACAAAGACACAACTGCGTTTAGTTAACTACGGACATCGAGAACAATACATTCTGTTTTTGTCTGTGGAGTGACGTCAGTAATCCTTTAATAAGCCAGGACCAGTGAAGTTAGTCGAGTTATTGTTTTGGCTACATATTCTGTCACACAAGAAGGTAAAACAGCAAATTTTTTAAAGTAATGTTTGAACTCCTAGTGCAGTTCATTTGGAGAAAGGGATTATCCAACTTGCGGGTGATTATTTACTATGGGTGCACGAATACTACACGTTGATCTGTTAAAGATGGTTGTCAGTTAACTGCTCCGAAATATGGTTAAACGAATTCATACGTGCAAGATAGATAAGAGGATTGTTAGATTGTTGTTACATGTCATACGTGCGAACAGTTTATGCTTTGGTGTACAGAAGAAATAACAATGAATTGTGCAGGCTCAGAAGACATTGGGAGATTGGAGCCAGAAGTGATTCTTTTCATGAATTCGTTTCAGGCATCAAGTTTTCGAACTAAGTTAACCTGTTCGATAATTTGGGGGAAGCTAACTACGATTGGAACGGTGTTTGAATGTTGATGCCAGAAATGTATTATCTTCCGGAGGAAATACATGTGAATTGTAAAAAAAATCATTATAATTACTGGAGAATAACGCATACAGTGGCAAGATAGTGGATCTGGAGATAAAGTGAATATAGGTTGTTCTGAAGGAAAGAATCAGGTGTAAGCTTTCCAACCCAACTGAACGTGGTAGCAGCATTAAATGACTTAATAGGTTTGAAATATTTATAGAAACGGTGGGTTTTGTGAGCCGCAGACAAGACATCCGGATAACTACAGGTAGTGCTGAGGACTGTCTGTGCAACGTACTGGCTGTTAAGTCTACGTAGGCCAGATAGCCAACACAACGACGAGCTATCACAGAAATGAATACCCCAACCACTGTGGCTTCCTCTTGATTTAAGCAAAATTTGTTTGAAGTAAATAGGGATAGTTCGCACAACTGGTTAGGTTAAGAGAACTTTTATGCGTGAGGGATACGTTTGCCAGTGACATATTTTCCATCTAAGTTGAATGAAATATATCGCGTGTGTAACATCACACCGAAGATGTAAAAAACCAGTATTCGCTGTATTTTCTTGTGGTCGGGACGTAATTAGGGATTATATTATACTACCACATAATTATAAGTAGTCCAAAATATCATGTAATTTACAAGACGATTAGAAATAGGGTTGAAAAAGTTGAAAGACAGTTTACAATCCTGACGGTTAAACAAATGTTCCGACCGGCTCACTTCTGCAGAAACCTATTAAATCAGGGTTAACTTGGTCCAGAACTTCCAGTCATCTTTAACATAGTAAGACGATGAAATAAAATTCTAGAGTGTCAGAAATATGTCGAAATCCTACACAGCAAATTGACCGTTGATATCAGTGGTCCGTAGAAAAGCACTTGCCGTTCATTACCAACAAATGGGAAGTCATACGTATGCATCGTCAGAACTGAGTTGACTAACGGCTTGACGACACTAACTGATATCAGTATACGAACGAGATTCAGCGGCCATAGTGATAAACTATTTATATATACCCACTAATTGTGCATCCAGAGCTGAGAATATATGAACGTTCACCTTCGTCCTCAAAGAGGATTCGTGGAACATTTCAGTCTGACGTCGTTCTCATCGAAATCACCTCCACAATCCTCCCACACCTGGGACTGAACACACGTCGATGTCATCCGCCGCTTCAAAATGATTTGGAGCATTGAATGTGTTCAAAGAATGCTGTCATTAATAAAATGTGCATTAAAAATCCGTTCTATCAACAGAGAAGGCAACCATAGTTTTTTTAACGGCGTGCGAAAGCAAAAATCAGTTGTGATGGACGTCTAGTAATGTGAACAAAAGGCCTGCCAGGAACTCACTGAAAATGAATAATCAGTAAAATGATCTGATTTACATATTTCTCGCTCCGTTTTTCAGTGTAGAGGCGATAAGAAGTGAATACTTATATTCCTTGAATATCTTTAGATTTCGCCTGTGACTGTAAAAGCATACCAATTAACGCAAGTCTCACACAAACATTATCAGTTGTATTGCTAAAACTCTAGTCTTATGAAGGTTTATACCAACCACAACGCTTGTTTATGTATCTATTAATACTAGTATCAATTTCACCAAAAGCAAACAGAATTAATCACCAAGCGTTTTGCCCAGCACAAGACTGCTGATTTTTAGATTGCGATGCACAGTTCCTAAAAAGCAAACAACCAAATTCCTTTCGATCTTGTATACGTCTGCAGGGTTGACGTTTTCAAAATCTAATATTCGTCATAATAAAAGTTGAGTACACATCACTGATTCCCGTCAGCTTGCTTGTCGTCGTTTATATTCAACCGTTGATGATTTCGTTTGTCCTGTTCATAATGTCACTTGATGGAAAATTTCGTGTGTTGACACAATTTTTAGATCATAGCAACGCATTTGGAAGCATAAACGTAGAGATGCTGCTCAAAATTATCAATGTGTCTTTTATTCTAATTTCAACTGCCGATCCTTGATTACTGAGGCAGTGACAGTTTGCTTAATTTAGTGATTGAACTTCACTGTCATTCACCACCGCCACTGACTTCTCACAATTCCTACGTTCACATTATACAACGTCCGAATCAAATCCCTGTCGCAATTTTGTATTCATATGTGCAGAATGACGGTTTTTACGAGCTGTTGAGCTGGTCAGACCATCCCCATGTTGTCTTTCAGCAAGTCCAAGTGCGTTACTTTGTTGTTATCGCCCGTTGTTGAGGTTCACTATGAGGGTATTTCTAGTGCAACCCTGTCACTTCATAATCACAACAAACCTCTCCATTGATATAACTCTGCTGTGTATCTACAGCATACCTTAACTGGCAAAACAACAAGGCCACTTCATTTCACGGATGTCTTAGCGACTGTCATGAAGCTCTCTTTTTATATCAGGCCTTTGAATACCTGCTCACTCGACATCACTCACTCGCTGAGTAGTGGGGGATTTGGTTAATTTCAAGGTAAACATTACCCACAATTGATCACAGATGTCGCATTCCCACAAACTTTCCAGTCGCTCCTTTCGAAAAAAAGCACTAGACTCGAGGATGCGCTCTACTGACGAGCCTTAACAAGAACAAAACTAGGGTCTAGTGCTTCATTTCGAAAGGGGCCTACCAAAAAGTCTATGGGAATGCGACAGCTGCGATCAACCGTGGTTGATGTTTAACTTGAAATCACTAAGTCAGTCAACTTATCCACGCTTGTTTTCCTGCTGCCTGAAGTTTTCATAATTGGTTTTTTCTGTTTTTACTACAGGATGATATATTTAATGTCAAATCCTTGAAACATTCATTCCGCTGCAATAAAATTCCCGGTTAGTATTTAAGTGAAAATCGAATTAAACCATCCAAGTGAAACTAAGTGGTGCGAAACGCGCTTCATTTAATACTGTCTTTATAAAACTTGGGCGGTTGATGCTGGAGGAATGTACACTTTTGGTAATATTGTCGTGTGACCCGGCACTCCCCCGCAACACAGGGAAAAGAAAGGAAATCTCACTGAGGGAGCAGACTAGAAACCGGAAATGCTGGTAGCAAAAATCCTAAAAATAGATGATCATCTTTGAGTGTCTTCTAGAAGGAATAATCCCACTTTGTTTTACGCAGTGAATAGTTGATCTTTAGATAGATTTGTTTGTTATTACAACCAAATGAATGTTCCTCTTTTCATTTTGGTATGTACAGTTTAGTATACGCATACTTACCTGTCAGTTCACCTTCCGTGAGTAACATCTGTCGAGTTCCGGACAACTGTGTCGACACATTGGAAACTATACTGATCTGAGCGGAACTAAGCAACTTCACGTTACTGCAGAATTACATCGTGTATAACCATAGGCAGAATTGTATACCTTAGCGTGTACGTTCGGGCGGCAAGCATGTTATATTCTGAGTTGTTTCTTCTCCATTAATCTCCATGACGTTGATTCAAATATTTCGATTGTTTCACTCCGACACTCGTGCAAAGAAATTGTTGTAAACGCTACTTTTAAGATACACACTTGATGGTGATTGATCACTATTTTGATTAGTTGATGTTGATTGTTACTGGTTCCTTCAGCAACAGCCTGTGCATTAGCAGTGATTCGTTAGTCGAATGGTGATCAGAAAATTCCCGTAATTCATTCATCATGGCTTTTGACGATAAATTGAAATATGTAACTGGACGTCCTTTGTTTGTAAACATTTCTTGTTTTTCCGATGTACGCCTCTCATAAAATGTCCGCTGTGACAAAGTGCTACAATAACAGAACGCATCGTCCTAAAGATAAGAGCCTGTCCATTAGACCTTTATAAAATAATGACATACCTCGCTATGTCAGTCACTATAAGGTTTGCTCTATTGAAAGCTGACGGTAAAACACACTTTATGTGTTGTAATGTACTTCTGCCGATGAACTCACGTTTGACAGAACTTGATAATAAAACAGTGGAATCTAAGGGTATCACTAATGAATTAGTCAAATCAAGGGTTACCTCAGAAATTTATTTGAAGTATGCTAAAACACAGGATCCTATTCAATGTCGATAACAGCTGACGTCGTTATGGTTGATTTTGGTATTGCCCATCTCACAGAACCAGCACATCATCAGACTTCAATGTGCCAATAAAAGTTTGCTACATGAAATCACCGCATAGAGGTTTTAGAAATTTATTTTATAGCATAGGTTAAACAAAATATTGTCTGTTGTGTTAGTTGTTTCTCATGAAATACCTTTGTGAAATGTTGTCTTGTTTACTTTATATGAATAGTTCTAGATGCCTCGATCGTGCGCTTGAATACAGTGGCTGTTAAAGTTGCTTGTTTACATCAAACAAACGTTCTTCCTCAATAACATGAGAGAAATTAGCTCACTCTAGAGAGGCGGCAATATGATTCCTGGTTTATCCCACAATTTGATAAAAGTAAGTTTGCTTCAGCTCATTCCACGGGTGATCGTTTCAATCACATCAGCTTCATGGTACTTTTACGGAACTTCTTTTGTTCTGTCCAGTCACAGTCAGCGTTTCCTCATCGTCGCAAAATTCGCACTTGGCTTGTCGGAAAATTCTCGTAAGATCAGAAGTGGCGGTGCAACGAACGACTGTTCTTGTTCATTCTTTCTCAAGTCAATACAATTACAAAGGTTTATTCGAGATAGATCATGACAGAAACC
This sequence comes from Paragonimus heterotremus, assembly GCA_013368495.1. Lineage (NCBI taxonomy): Eukaryota > Metazoa > Platyhelminthes > Trematoda > Plagiorchiida > Troglotrematidae > Paragonimus > Paragonimus heterotremus. The sequence goes on from LUCH01001332.1 coordinate 21,694, forward strand.
GCACAAAACAGGAAGTGACTGTTAACGAACAACACTAAAGGGCAAAACTAGACTCCAAACAATAATTGGTTAGACCTGTATCAGACGTTTACTAGATGTTACCTCATGCGGTCAGGGTCAAATGGTTGTGTGCGGTTAGAAGTGACTGGTCGTTAACCACCGAAGTTGCAAGGACCGAACCAATTTCTTTTGAGAGCTCAGGTTGCGGTTGTGTAATATGATAGCAATTTGTTCGACGGTTGCCAGAATGAGCTGATGGATTATTCTGTTTGCGTTAGCAACTCCGTAGATAAACTTGAATGCTCTAGTGACATCTATGCAGTGGTTGGTGTCGGCTGGCTGTGTAAAAATTGTGCTAGTAACTGATTTACAACCGCTTTTGATCCAAGCTAGATGATGTTTCTTGATCCTTTGTGACAAGCGTCTAGTCGTGCGACGGACATATTCTGCAATGCAACAACAGTATGAGAATGGATACACGAGAATTGACTGATAGTGGACTGGTAGGTTGTACTTTAGGCTGAATCTTAACATCAGCATTGTTATGAACCAGCTACTTAAGGTTGCCATTGGAGATGTACATCTAATATCTCCTTTACGACAATAGTTAAACGAAGAGGAAACATGATATTTACCTTTCGCTCAGTGAGTACGACGAAGAGACAATAATTCTAACTTCACTGAGAGGTTGTTACAGTACTTTGGTTAGTCGACCAACTGCATGGATGTTATTTTATAATGCGAATAACTGTTACAACAAATCATGGAGCTAACTTTGTCTACATTTCAAGCAAACCTTCTGGTTGAAGTTACTACAGATCCGCTTCGGATACCCTATCTCTAGTTCTGTGTCATTTTTTCCAGGGACATTACTAAACTTGTCTAAATTTAAGGTGCATTCTAATATTAATCTAGATTTATTCAATCCAATACAGCGTGCTGAAGGGTTCAAACAGTCTATTTTAATGCAAAGAAATTGCTAACTTTTTGTTCAGTCCAGTACCACTGTTAATTTATCTTTGCGAACATTAGTTGATGATTAGCTTTTTAGTGGACAAGCATTTTTGGACAGAGTGAAAAATTGACAGTTCAGCTCTACATTCATTGACTATAGACGACGGTTATCATAGACAGACGCACCGAGAGCCTTCAACATTTGTAGAGGATCTAAACATTATACAAAATTCAGTTACGAACACGAGATCAAAAGAATGATAAATATGGAAACGATTGACTCAAAATAGTTCGTTAAAGTGCCTTGATCTAGAACTCCATTACACCGAACGCAGTATCCAAAGGATGCAATCTGTTGTGTTGTACGTAAATAATCTTGGTGGCCACAACTGAGATAATTCCGATGACAGATAAATAAGGAAATTCTGCCGCAATAGCCGGTTGATTCTGTTAACTTTCAACTCTCCAAAAATCTGGTTACTAGCGGCACTGGACGCAGAGAGAACTCAAGGCTGGCGACCTGAGAAGTGTGTGAATTGTATTTACTGGTTATTGATTAGTTCGAGTAAGTTGGTTTAAACGTTAGTTTTGTATGTGAAGTTGAGAAAAGTGAAAGTGTGAATAACAATCAGAATTACGAAATAGAAATAGTGTACAAAACGTTACACATTGAATTGAGGATGGGGACAATTTCAAAAATATTTGTTTCCTAAAAAGTAAACGACTGTGACGAATGAGACAGATCGTAAATTCGCCTTCATTTCAGAGGATAGGTCGTCGCGTTTTTAGTAGTTCTAATGCAGAGGCGGAGCGAGACGTTGGTTATCTGTAATTACCTGTTTAGTTGAAGATGTGTCTAGTGGCCAGTGACCGTGTGGCTTCTGTGAGGAATCCGGCTGCAACCGTGTTTTCCCGCTTGTCTGTTCTACATACGTTATTCTGTATACGCTTGTTATGAGAGACCTGATGTGAACTCAATGCCACTTTCTTCAGTCGTGCAACTAACTGCACGCGACGAATGCTTGCGCTCTTCATAACGACTAATTTACTATCCCATTCTTCAAGCTCGTTAGTCCCGGACCTATTTGAGCGTTGTTTAATGCACTTTTCGTCTGGCACGCTTTTGAGTGCAGCCGAGTGGGTTACACCTCACTTCGCATCTCACTTCTTCCTCCTCGTGGTTGCTGCCGTAGGCTCCAGACTAGGCTAGAGCTAGCTGCTTATCGCACTTCCAAACATCGCTTTTAATACAAGGCTTGTTTCCAAATCCTTCTTTGTTCTCTAGTTCAGGACCTGTTAGCACTACATTTCGATTGCTTTTCACGAAAGGCGTTTTAAGTCGTTAATGGACGAGGGTCTAGCGCATACTCACTTGTCCACTACAAATTGGTGAGTCCGACATGACCATGATTGTTGAAGGCCGTCTAACAGAATAATATTCAGTTTGTACTCACAGTCGAAGACCCATCGACAATGAAAAACAAGGACTGTGTCCGTTAGCCCGCATGTATTTTTACCGACCCTTGAAAATAGGGTGTACAGAGAAGGCACCTCAAGCTAGCGAGGCACAGAGCGAATGATACTTTTAGCACCGGGACGGGTATCACAGAAACAACAGTCCGATTAAAAAATGGGCAAAACCCGATATCATCAAACTGTACGAGTGAATGTGACTATCAAGTATATTATTTATCATAGTCGCTACATGTAAACCAGTCAGTTCAGTCATTCTACCTTTATCAATATTCCGTTTTGAGCTAATGAGCTTGTCCTTCGCTATTTCCACACCATAAATTGTATTCTGAAGAATGGTTAGAATTCTAAGATGATGGATGAAATTATTGTTTCTTAAACATGTAAACTCTATACCTGACTGATAGAACTGATTCGCCTATTATATCGTAAGGCACATGCTAAGGATTCATATTCAGGGAGATTGTACAAGTGTTTCAAAGAGACCAGGATAACGTAGTATTATTGTGCCACACTGGTACTACGAACACCACACGTGAAAACCCTAAAACCTTATGGAAAAAGAAGATATTTATCGTCAAGGTTCCCGCATCAGGAAGCTGCTGAAGATAGTTTTGTCTTTGGACATGATTTGAGATCATCTACTTAATTTTCCTGAAGAAGGTTTATTTAGTATATATAGTTTAAATACGGAAGATTCCTATTATAAATATTAGACACAAATTATTTGAATGTGACATGTAAGTGCAAAGGTGCATGTTTTACTTGTCAGTATTCTTGCCGTAAATAACAAACTCCTAACACACAGCAAGTGTAACATGCAAGCCGGCTGTCTTTACTCTGGTTGTCCGTTACGCTTGCGGACCAAATTTAGGGCAGCGTGGAGTCACCGGGGGTCAGTGTCCATCCAAAGGTTTCAACAACAGTTTTGTAAAAGGAAACAACAAGAAACAAGCATGAAACAAAGGCCCAGTAAACCATGCACACGACTTACACAAACGAAAACCAAAACGGCGTCGACAACAAAACAGCACGCTCTGTTACACAATTCAAATTCAACCCGTGCATGTTTGCTGGTTTCTGCCGCTCGTTGCATAGTAATGTATTTAAACATTTGAATTATATCACACTCACAATACTACAGTTGTATCGTAGACGCCCTTTTCATGTAAACGCCGGTGCGTTCGCTGTTTTTGAATGAAAACAATATTTTGTTCCGAATCTCCACTTTATGCTTACATTACTGTTCACTTAACTAAGTTGAGAGACTACTCTTGTTCCTTGTGTTGCTCCAAAACTTCTCGTTTATTCTATAGTACATTTGCTGTACGTTTTTTTCTATCCCCATACGTCGTCTCGTACTTATTAGAATGTCAATTAATGCTAACAATTAAACTCATAAATAGCCAGGTAAAGAATGCTCAGGGGTAGTTGAAGTGAACGCGCTAATGCCCACACTGAATACCATATACAACTGAACAGATAACCAAGCACACGGAAGCCATAAAACACCTGGTGCATTGTATCCTCCGTGTTGACCAAATAATTCACAAAGATTCATCCATACCGACTGCTTCTACCCAGTCGCCAGGTGATGCAGTCAATACTAAACGAAAAGCCATCTTATTAAACAAACATGTAATTCACATCATAAACGGGGACAGCAGCAACTGTTACAAAAATATTAACTACGTTTACAACCTACTGGATCCCGGAAAGGATATATGCCATTATGGACAGGCTAGTTGCTGACAGAGAATTTCAACTGTCATTAACGAATTAAGCTACGAAGGATATACAAGGTGAATACGAAAAAATCAGTCTCTCCCTGGCTGCAGTACATCCAATAAAAACACGGATACTTCTCCAGTACAGTTAAATTAGCAGAGAATTTCAGAACCCCAGTTCATATGGAAATGTAACCACTGAAGATAGTCTCCATTGATGCCTGAAAAACGAAATGAACTTCTTGAAAATAGCTCTATGTACACGGGCTTTTTATAGGGAACGTGATAGCACTCAGCAACAGTCATTAGTTCGTTTGAACATTGCAGCGAAATACAGCGAATTGACGGTCGAACTATGCGTAAGAGGTGGAGTAACTTTCGTTGACGAAAGATCAAGACACATGATGACCTGTAATAGAAAGAAACAGTGCTCCAGTGTCCGAATCGCGTTAGAAAGCAGTTTCGTTTTCAGCAGGCGGACTTATACTGTTCACGAAAATAGCGCGGTGTGTCATGCAAAGTTGTCAGAATGGCCAGCCAATATCTTCTTGTTTGCAGCCGACAAAAGTGACGAGCAACTGGCACGTTCAAATTACCTCATCCTCAATCGCACAAATGTAGTTGTCATGGAGAAACGTTGAGGTTCAAACTGACTAAGTGCATTTAACAGAAGCACTTAAAGTTTACACTTTGAATTACACACTTAACCTCAGCTTTCTCCTGTGATAACATGTGTGCACACGGCACGAATTGCTGTCGAACGGTTGTCCTACCTACCGGAAGACTTTGAATCTGTTGTAATCATCGGTCAACGGCACTCGTTGAATAATGAGGCTAGCTTAGTAGCTCGCAACAAGGTGTTCAACATACTTGTTCTGAAAATCCAATATCCGGCATGTCGTTCATGCAATGATGCTAGAAATTCTTGTAGAAATCAGCCGGTGGGTCGGACTGCCGATGACCCCATTGAACGCAATGAACGCCAGTTACTTGACGGAGGTGTCTACAAGTCTGAATAACGATGTCGTAAACAGCACTCGGCAAATTTGGAGATAAAAGTCAGAAACAGCTTTAGCACAATGTATCTCTCGAACACATTTCGCTGCATCTCATCAGGTACATACTGCCGTCCGTGAGTTCATAGAGCAAAGTTCACTGGGCATTGTGAAGTTAAACAACAAAATTA
>LUCH01001332.1:29007-104498 GCA_013368495.1 Paragonimus heterotremus
TTGTTGTTTAACTTCACAATGCCCAGTGAACTTTGCTCTATGAACTCACGGACGGCAGTATGTACCTGATGAGATGCAGCGAAATGTGTTCGAGAGATACATTGTGCTAAAGCTGTTTCTGACTTCTTTCTCCAAATTCATAGGGGTGATGTTTGCTTTGCTCTTCTGAGATGTAATTCGCTGAAAGTACTCTTCAATATTGTAACAACACTAGTGGATTTTGTGTTTGCCCCTGGGTTGTAAGAATGTCGCGTTTCGGCTTACCTGTCCGATGTCGCAGTATATTGTCTCAGTTTTCTCACTTAGATGGTTCATGTCGTATACGCGCTCAAAACCTGGTTCTGATCACAATTCACCTTTAGACTAACATAAACTAGTAAGTAGAGTCAATTCTAAGTTGCTGACGTTGATCACTCCTGTAAGACACTGACTGACAGCAATGTAGTTGTACCTTCAGCTCGATACACTTAAATCCGTTGTCTGTTGTTATGCTTGTTTCCACCTCGTTCTCTGCCATCCTACTTGTTCTACTTTTGATCTTGGTCCTCCCGAATAAGCGAACTTTACACTTTACAAAATATTTTTCCAGTATCAGTGAAGTTGATAGTCTTATTCGGGATTCATTTCCAACAACCGATGAGTTCTGTACAAGTCTGTTGTCTTAACATGCTGCGTTTGACTTTCCATCCGAACTCTTCGGAAGGTTCGTAAGCTTGCATTGACAGCGCTAACACAGGCCGTTTTGAACAGTATGGTCTTTGCGAAGGTTGTAACCTTTGAAAACTATATTTACAGAGATTCACAGGAGGCATAAGTAACTAATAGCGTTAACACAATGAACATCGCAATGTACCTACGTAGCTGTATCGCCAGATATCAGCGTCTTCGAGAAAATTGTACTAAACGCTTCGCACCGTAGACGAGTAAAATCAGTTCAGTTTGCCGATCATACTATAAGCTGATATATAGGAAAAAGGATTGAAATCGTCGAATTACGTGCAGCTCCCAAAAACAACATGACTGAGTTAATACACTTAGAATTATACGTGAGAAAAGTGGATTTACATATACGTACGTAAGAGCACACCAGAAGTGTCATGATGATTAGGTTGCGCGGGCAGTTGGCTAGGACGGTCAACTCATATAATGTGAACTGAGAAGATAGAATATCCTGTGAATCATGCTATCACCCTAAACTTAATATTTCTTTTAGTAATTCATGAGCTCAACTATATATAAAACAGATAACTGTCAATCTGGCTTATCTCATTTACCTTGCACACAAAATGTTTGACCTATTTTGCAATTCGAGTTAAATTTAATGCGAAGTATGACTTACCGCGTATTTGGCTGGTTAACATTTGACAGTTCCAGCGGAGGAGACAATTGAAAATGTCTTTGAAAGATGCTCACTTCTTTCACACTGCATTCGACACTCAGCATATTTGAACATATAGTTGCATCAAAACTTAAATCCTTCGATAGATGGTTTAGGTCGCACGATTGAGGACGCCGATTAGGTGAAAATTACTTTCGGTTCGTTGGGCTAAACCACTGTACAAGCATTTTCTTCATTCACTGAGTAAGTTTGTTAAGTATTTGCGATATCACTGATGGAACGCCCATCTAAAAATTTAATTTGGATGATGTAATTCCCTGTGTTTGTCTACTGACAACAAACTTACTGTTATTGAACCATCTAAGGAGAGAGACATTTTTCTCCCAAAATGTATACAGCTATCATGCTCGTTGTCAACACAAGAACTGGAAGGAAGACTGCGAGGAAGCAGCTGACGGACACGGGTACTCATTACGGCACGCCAGTAACAGGCGGTTTGCATGAGTTCAGTCGCTACACACCAGGTACTGTGACCCTCTGTGATATCCAAAGCTCGTAGAAGTCCACCATATGCATATATACCACGGAACATACCAGGATTTTGTAATCTTATATTCACATTCCACGTACAGTTGAAAGATGACAAGAAGGCAAGCGATAGAAAGATACTCTCGATACGATTAGACACTCGAAGAAATGGAGATCTACCCGTCGTGCATTATCAGTGATGACATTCGTAATCTGCGTTTTAGTGGACGGAATTCCTACGACACCATAACCAGCGGTGGGGGTAGAACACGTTTCCACAACTTTCTAACTCACAGTCGTTGTCTAACTCTTCAAGTGATAAGCATTTCAACTTTACTGATGATTACCTTCATTCTAACTCTTCAGATATTCCCAGAGTTCCTTATGTTCCAGGGGATGTAACCAAGAATGATGCGCTGCCTAAAGCTATTGATTGGTACTATATGCTTAGAGATTGAATCAAGAAGGAAGAAAATTCATAGCCATGAATGTAGGACAGCTTCTGGTTATTCTTAGAAACTCTTAAGTTTCATCGGCTCTTCCAAATCCATCTAACCTTGATGAGTAGATAAAATAAGGTGCATTGAGATAGTAAACAGATGAGCTTGCATTGAATTACTGCGGAATCACACATACGGTTATTAAGTGTTCGCAGAAGCAACGATGAAAATGACACCTCGGAAATGATAAATGAACGAAATATGGCAGCAGAAGTGGACGAAAGGGATGCATGTTTCAGAAGACCTTGGTAAAAAGTCCAATTTTTTGACTACCTTCTTGATGCCTTCGGAATTTGCATATCCTTTTTTATATACCGTTTCAGTTGGCGTTCTTGTTACCTAGATTGACCGTAACTTTGTAATATGCCTAGATCTACCAGGATATATTTAATCGTACTATTCTACCTCCAACTTGAAGTGAAATGAGACACCTTTGGAAACTGTCAGCGTAATGATACGTGACCCCACATGGTTTCAGTTGTCAAATATTGCTGATATCTAATCGGCATTCAAACTACTTCCTGGGAATTACTTTGAACACTATAGTCAACATATCAAGCTCGGGGGAACGATGTGTTTCTAGTCGGTTAGAGATACTTCCGTTGTGTAGTTACGTACATTTATGCTGCGGCCACTGAATACGTGTGCTATATGGTAACATTTATTCGCAAAGCACAGAGAAGGTGACTGCAGTCACAATAACTGCAACGCATTGATAGCACATTATCTACAATAGACCTGCGACCTGTAAAGCGACCAAAACGTAACCAAATCAAGTCTACAATATGGTGGTTCGGGCGTTGTTTAACTAAAGAACCCTCTCACATTGCATACCTTACCTTAATATTGTTGTTGTTCATCAGGGTTTATCAAGACGGTGTCTCTGAGCGTTTCATTTACGTTCATAGAAATATCTTATTAATTTGATTAAGGCGTTATCTATCCTACATGAAATTGTTGATATTTCACACTTTCAAGCAAACATGAGCATGAGCAATCCCATATATTAGACTGTCCTACTACAGTATGACTAACATATTCCGGAAGAAACGCTACAGAAAGACAGGACAAATCGTTCACACAAAGAATGATAAAACGCTGAACATGTCTACTCAAGCTAGTGTAACATACAAGCCGACCGTCATTACTGTGATTATCCGTTGCAATTGCGGACCAGCTTTGGGGCAACGTGTAGACAACGGGAGACAGTGTTCGTCCGAAGGAGGGGTTCTATCAACAGTACTGTAAGAGAAAACAACACAAACGAGCATGAGCCAAAGGCCCAGTAAGCCGTGCACACGACTTATTCAAACGCGTCCACAACACAGGAGCACGCTTTGTCACACAGTTCAAATTCAACGCGTGCGTGCTTGCTGGTTTTGACCGCACCTTACACTAGCAAGCTATCGTTCATCAACAAAACCTCACTTACTAGGGTAAATATGAACAATTTCAACAACAATACTCGAGATAGTTTTTGGCTAACAATCTTTATCGGGTTATCAAAACCACTGTTACCACCTGTAAAAAATGAAGCTATATGAACCAGATTAGCCAGAATGCGTTGAGAAGAGTATAACCGATAAAATGCAACTTGTACTTCACCGCAAAGTTTAGTGCTACAGTCTGTGCAGAATGTCAAACAGAATTGGCACCTTTTACTTGTACTCAACACAGGCGTTAATTTTGTGCATTACGTTGGTGGAAGAAAGATCGTTTATAGCGTGTACACAATTGTCTACAGTACTCAAGTTAATACTCTTGTAACTGAGTGTGCAATATAAATATGGGGCAATTATTTTTCTTCAGACGTTTGAACCAAGCATTTGAAACCCGCACATTGACAGTTAGGAGCATTTTACAAAAACTCAACATTGTCGAATATAAATTGACTTGTATGGTTACTCCCTTAGGAAACCTATAGGACAGAGATAACTGATCAGAGAGTTTGGATAGGTCAAGAAGTCTAAATATTTGTCAGGTTTAGGAATAACTCTTTCTAAACGTATACAGGTTGTTCAACTAAATAATTTGTGATGGCAAACTTTGACAATCTGCATTGTTTTCATAAGACCAGTTGAACATTTTCAAAACGTGTTACTAGCATTGAACGCTCTTACGTTAATAAAAAGGTGTAGGGTAGTCGTGTTATTTTGAAGATGTAAGCTATTTTCGCAACAAGCAATCTAGACAATCGTTGTTAGCATCTACTTGTTGCTAGTTGTTTTGTTTCGCCACCTCTGAGGAAAATGTTGACAGTAAAAACACTAATTGCTCCAATGCTCTGTTGACTGACTTTCGTTTAAAACCAAAAGGACACTAGATAGTTCCATGAATGTCTTACGTATGGTTCAAAATAATGCAAGAATTACACCATTTGAAATTTATAGAATGTAAAACCATCCCATATTCCGTGAAACCAATTTTCCGCTAAATATTCTGAGTGCTAAATTTTTAGTGAGATTATCGAGAGATAGCTCAAGTATATTGGACATGTGGAAGAAGGAGCTTTGCGGAAATTCAACCGCAAACTATTGCTGAATATCATATAGTTCATTTCGAGGATATCCTAAGTTACTTCACTTTATCCCGACAAACTATAGACTGAAAACCAATCATAAGTGTCCAGTAGATCAAATAAATATTTCGGAGTTTTCAAGTTTGACTTTGGACCTCTGTCGGTGATTAGCTGAGGATTTGATTCATATCTTTTTGACGCCATTTACGGTTTACTACAGCTTCCAAATTCCGATAAACCACAAACTCCACCCGGTTAGGAGAGAAACTTTGAACTGAACATCTTTTCTTGTTGAAACGTGTGCTGATCAATTTCAGTATATAAAAAAGGAGAAAATTTATTATCATTCTTATCGCAATCTATCACCTTCGGCTATCCAGTTTGTAATACACTCGCACTGCAGCTTATTGTGTAGAGTCACGCTGAACCGAAGCGGACCACGAGTATTTTCGCATCATAACCCAATGGGTGCCGAAAGCACACAACCACGAAAAACAGAATGTTTTTTAATGTTCAACCGGTTGACATCATCACACATAATAATCAAGTCTCATTTACCGCTTGCTCGGTCCCACTGAGCTACAGACAAGGGTCGCAAATACAGCTGTAGAATAGTGCCATATTATCAAATCACAAAAAGATAGCCTCTTCTTCAAGAACTAGACCAACCAGACTGTTCAAATGGCTTTGTAGCTTGTCATGCTTATTGTTGTGACTTTTTTGTTCATTTCCTTGCAATGAACGTTTTTGAAACAACTTTTTATCGTAATAATGCATGATAATCCCATTTAATTAACGCCAAAAACTGAATAATCCACAGTATACTCCCTCTACCTATCGTGCGTACAACTGGGCGACCTTATGGTACTTTCACCGGATGTACATTTAAAGGGAGGACGGTGAGATTAAAATATCCACTTGTTGTGAAAGAATTACCTAAAACCAGTATCATTCACGTGATATATTTGTGAATGAAAAGCGACATAGTTGACTGGGTGCTGTGACAAATTCTAGATTAATCGGGTGTCCAACAGCTACTTTAAAAGCGTTAAATAATTAAGGAAAATGCGACAGCAATCTATCGTCCAGTCGGAAAAATATAAAGGTTTCGCTTTGGACAGACTTACTGAATGACAGAGGACTGAAAACTCGTCTGGTAAACACTTACGCTGGAAGGGACTAAAAATAGTACAATTAATTAATTGCACTTCATTTGCCTAATAGACAGGTAGATAGATGTTTGCCCACTCTTCATTCGTAAGGTGTATTTTTAGGCTGAAATCAAGTATAATGAGAAGTTTGGATATCAGCCTTTCGCAACTAACTGAAATTCTACATTTTATATGGGTTTATCAAAAGTTCGAAAATCGAAGTGAATGTTGTCCATCGTTGCGGAAAACAGACGAGATTAGATTGTTGATCCAGTTTACAAACTTAATAAGGTGGATTCTCGTTGCGCAAATAAAGTCATCAAGCATATGTGTGCGCTAAACCAAATTCGTTAAATTATCCCATCCTGAACGTGAACTTTTAATCACTTTGTTCGCTTCGTGTAAACATGATTACTGAAATGTATATTCACATTTATTGTTCATTTGCCTGCCATGATGAGTTGAACGCTGCATACTCAATGAGTTAGATTGATAGGTTTGGTGTTCTGTTTTGACACAAAAAAAATACTGGGGTTTGCTACCAAACGTTTTTAACTCCCTAAAACGTGATTCATCGAAGAAGGTTTCTCATGCAGAAACTCAAAATAGCTACAATTCATTCTTTTTATACTTTACGATTACATACCACTACATATGGAGAAACCTTCCAGGAATTATTGACTGTAAACTGTTCTAAAGTGTGTACTGCTTGCAATTTTAAGTTCTACAGGCTGCCTAGGAAATATTTTATCAAAACAGTTCTAAGTCAGCTTTGTTCTTCAGCATATAGTGAACGGTCGAACGAGTTAAAATTTGAGAAAGTCAGCAGAAACGTTTGGAGGTTGCTGTGGACAGGTAGGCAAAGGTGTAAACGACTGCAAATAAGCAGTCATTGACTGAGGCATATCGAGTTTATTGTGTACATTTATCATCATCAGTCTTCGCACTGTTTAATTTTAACAGCACATGTGAAAACGTTGACGCAGATAAAGTGAACTTTCCATATTTGCCATAAGAAGTCTGCTTAAACCATTAACTAGCTTATAAGAGCAGGTTACGACGAACTGCATACAGTATTCCTCCCACATAGCGACTGTCATCTGATGAAGCAAAAACATTAGTTGTTGTGGGATGTCACTCATTTAGGAATACAAAGCATGTTCCCACACTAAGGAAAGTCTCGCAAATTCGTCTATTGGCAACCTCTCCGTTCAGCTTTGAATCTTCTGAGTTCACTCCTGAGGAGTATTAATTTCGAGGCATATAATCACTTTAATAATCATGATGTTTTCAACAATAGATCCTCCCTCAAATAGCTGTTGCCCGTTATTTACATCGAGCAGGGTAATTTCAATCGATTGGGAGTTAATGAAGTATATCTGTTAGAATGATGCTAAAGGCGTATTGGCGTATTGTATGTTCATGAAACATGTTCACCTTATAATCTTCGTAAAACACGTGTCGACAGTTGCCTAGAACTGTTTTTGAATGAACATATTCCGAAGCAATGTGATGATTGCAAGTAGATTTAACTGAAATATTATGATGCATCCAACTGATTTTAAATGTTTGTCTTGGAGGATTTGGACGGAAATAAACGTACTGTTTGAAAACTAATTTACACCTATAAAAATTCAACATTCAGTCATCAATGATGTGCTCGTTAAAATGATCACACCAAAGTTGACGTATATGTGAGAAGTACAGTATCACTTTGTTCATGAGATTTGTGTAAACAACTGTAGAACATATCACGCGATACTTGCTCTTATCCTACACCAAACAGTGTACAATCGTTAGTATTGGAGCAACGAAAGAGTGTTTTTCTTCGTCACCATAAGTTGTAATTATTTTTTGATGTAGTGAATCAGGGTAGTGCTGCCAGTCTTTTCTGAAGCTTTCTACCTGTAGTATTGCCCCCTTTAGTAAAGAAACTTTGTTGTACAATATTCTCTAGGAAAGCTTGTTGTAATCACAATTGGAAATGCTTTATGACGAACGATTTAGCTGCCACGTTCTGACATCCTCCTACTTGTTCACCGACAGCCACATGAAAACATTGAAGGAAACAGTCAAAGTAAGCACAGGCTGGTAAAATACTGTGATTGCTGTCCAAATTGCAAAATGCTGCTGTTTACAGTCGCCTTATGGCATAATTCTTCAGTAATCCTTGAAATTCCCCATTGAATAAACCTCCTGCCGTTCGTAGACTCCTTAATCTGGTGAAAAGACTTTCATCAAAAAGTGCAGAGGTAATACAGACTCGGTTGGAAAGGCGTTGGTAAGTTGACGTCTATGGTTTTCATAATCTAATCCATGATTTCATAACAAGTTAGTTACTCAAACAGTTATCTCCGATAAGTTTTAATGGGCTTTCACAAGTACAAACGGTACGTGCGAGTTATATACGAAAAGTAGAATAAGTCAAGCGACTTATTTAAAATCACAGAAGCGGGATGGATCAGAGTCTGCTGGAGGATGACGAAAGTGTTGCTGAATGCTTGAGTGTGTAACATGTGCCTACCATGAGACACGTGTCCTTCGACGTCACATGGTTGACGCTTGACCGGATTTCAAGGGGTTGTGAATTGTGACCAAGGGGGATGAAGGGCTTGTACAAACTGTTCGACTGCACAGACGTAGGTTGTGGATCCTGATGAAACTGATCTCTACAACTGGTAACAGTTGCACTCTTATAGCTTCAGAGTGAGCTTGAAGAACCGTGTGGGTGACCCGAAAAGCTTCATCAGGATTTAATAAATAGCCAGTGTCAAATGAATGGGAACCATTCGCACCGAAAATTGGCGTTATCGAACCGTTCACGAATCACTTTTGATAGCCTACCTTGTGATTCTCTGAACGTAACCAGCTTAAAAATAATAGGTAATATAACAAACTCAAAAGGAGAGGGAAAACAGGCATGTTATTTTTGAAGTGTGGCATCCGAACCCGGCAGATATTTAACGAAAAGATAACCCGTGCAGCAGGACGGGTACTGGTAAATGCACTAAAACTGGACGCCTGACGATGTCGGTGATAACCCTAGGGTGACCACAAAAGTGACGAATGACCGTCCCTGTTGGTGGGATGCACTCGAAGGTTTGTGCTTCAACAAATCTGATTGTTTAATGTTACGAAGTATTTCGGATATTTTCCCCCATGTCTGTTGCTCTATCCTTGTCAATTTCCCTCTTAGAACTTTGATTTATCAGCCAATGTGGATGACCTTTTGTCAACATAATTGGTTTCACCTAGGAGAATAAAACCGGATCTTCTATCAGGTTTTGTCAATAACGTATCCCTCTCAGTTTGCAGCTTCCTTACGGTATATAACTTTTCCAGCTTTAATATTCTGTAGTTTGGTGTCTTGCTATTCACATTCTTGTAGCACGTGTTTACCAGAGTAGACATGCATTGTTCAACAGTAAATGTGGAAATTGAAACAAATACACCCAGTTGCTGGTGTAGGCCTTTGAATTGAACCTCACAATCTAGTCGGTAACATTTCGATCTCGGGCAACAAAATTTGGGACCTGGCAATAACACTCCTAGTGTAGTTTGACCGAAAATGACACGAATAATTCCGAACATACCGTTCACGATCGCTGGGAATTTGAGCTTGTGTTTTGATGAGCTTCAGTCCGATATTCAATTCAATTCTGCATTATTGCGATTGCAGATACTGCTCAAACACTTCCATCTCCATTTTCGGGAACAGTTTGACAACGCGCAAACACTGAGTCCAAATACGGGTTATTTAATCGATTTTTAAAAGACCTGAGTCTCGTTCTTTTCTGGAATGATGTTGAAAGGACTTGACAGTGAATTGCGTGCTACATCGACGTAAGACATTCCACTAAGACTTCGGACATTCTTCCCATCAGTGCACTTTAATCTGACGAAGACAGTTCAGAATGTGCAAACTTGAACACTTTAAACGGTAGAAGACAACAGACTTCAGGAGTAGACGTCTTATTGTTAGTGTAAATTCAAACTTCCTGTCACTCTTTGTAACTGTTGGTTGATCGACCAGGTCAGCATTACAGTGACTCTTTGTTTCCGTGTTGGCGGTTGAGTGGCCGAACAAAGTATCGATAATCACGTTCAGGCTATGGTCACCAAAACAAAATCCAATGAATATCACATTTAGCTTCCACAACCCCGACCGTCTTCATATAAGTAGGTGCTCATTCTGAGGGTTCGGGACGAATTTATTTGATTAAGACAGAACTGATCGCTTTACGGAGACTGCGTTTGTTCGTAAGCTTTTTGTGACTTAAAATCATGCTGAAAACTTAGACTGTTCGTCTGGAAACTGGATATATGGAAACATGAGAGGAAGTTTGGCTGTTTCAAAAACAACGATCTCAGCTAATTATTGGATTAAACCGCAAAACTTCTGAAGGCGTCCTCTGGATGACGTTTACCTCATTCCATACACATTTTCAATGTTCGTCTCTGAAGAAGAACAAGATAGTCGGTTACGCATAATTCGCCGGAACCATTAATGAGAGTCATTTTCTATCCAAGCTCAACTTTGTACTCGATGAGCAAGCAGAATGACCCCCAGCTATTGCAGATACCCGCACTATCCTGCTTTCCAGACTAGAACAAAAATCTGGTGCCATTGTGTATGTGTTGACATCGCAATCCGAATGTCTCCGTAACACCAAACATGTCAACAAAATGACGGCAATAATTTCTCACAGCCAGTATGAGAGTTAACCATTCAGGATCAACAGACAAGCAACCTACTGTTTATTAGAATTCACCACACCCTGTCGAACAGCACAAGTGTGGCCAATTTGGCAGCAAAAGTGACCAATCTCGTTCAAGCATAATATCTAACTTTAACACACCAAACATAAATAAGATCAAGCTGCCATTTTGAAAACGCGCCGGAAATGAGACCATTTTAGTAACGTTAAAGTCAACTTTGTAAAATGTAAGCAGGATTTCATGACTGTCATACATGGCATATAAATTCAGCACTTTTGTACATTGCCTAGTACGCCAGTCTTCTTTCTAAAGATACTTGGGTGTTATCAAATAGCTCCTTGGTTAAGCCACAACGAGGTAAAACCGAAAGAGTTATGGATTTCGCAACCTAGTAATGAAAATCAGCGCAACGCACGATGTTTTCTCATATCCGTCCTGTTTACGGTTCGGATGCACTAATTGTTGGGTGTTCATTGGTAAACCAAGGATTGAGACAGCTGAGAAAAATGTCCATAATGTGCTCAAGCATCCCGGATCTCATTGGCAAGCTTCGGTGAAAGAATCCTATCCACACATTACTTTAACAGGGGACGGGTGGCTTTACTAACTGCCAAAACCTTAGTTTACTTCACCTAGACTGAATCAGTTAATTAGGACCAACAGAACATCTTAGTTGTGGTGGAATTTCTCCGTTGCTGACGGTCCCTCTAGACTACAAAACACAATATCCATACAATATATTCTGTCTCGTAAATAAAAGCTTGTTGCCACGTTGATTCCTGAGGACTTAAAACCCTCTCATTCAAGGGTGTGAGGCGAGACCTTTCTCCTAGCTAAAGAACCGGTTCCTTTTGCAGTAGTTGCCACCGTCAACCAGGAATTCGATGTCTAAAAACAGGCCAAAACCATCTACCTAGTCGACTTCTCTGAGTAGACCACGCCAAGGGTATCAGCAAAGAAACAAAACCAGGGAGATTGCAAACATGCTGACTTCCCCACTAATAGGCACCCTCCGTTTGTTTACGAAAAATAACGTGTTTCTTTTTGCAAACTTACATAACAAGTTGAATTAAAGATAACGCACTGGAAAACTGTTTTGCGGATGCTTGATTGAAATTGAGGCTGTTCTATGATGACAATATCGATCAGTGGGCCCCACTGACTGTTTCGACACAGTGACCTAATTTCTTCACCTAAAGCAGTTCCAGTAAGCTTCCTACATGCAGCTGCTTAACTGGATAAAATCACACTGCATGGAACAGATGAAGCTAAACTTGTGAAACTGTTGAACCAGATGCTTAGCCAAACTCGCTGGTTCTGTTTAAATATTCGTCAAAATAACTGCCACTCATTCCGGAGGTCACATCTGGTCACATACAACGGCGGAACCTAAACAATTGTTCAAAAGTCCTGCTTTCGATATCTTAACCCCATGTTCACTTTTGTGTCTCATCGTTCAGTATTGATTTTTTCCGTCGGCAGTGCGTCTCATTCGAACACATATGAATAGGTTTCTGTCTAGTGAACTATTAAGGAACACGATTATTGGATGCCAGTACAATTTTAATGAGTTAATTTCTCATTCCTGACAAAGAACTAATGCGCTATGAACCATGCTTCAAGATCATGAAAGCACCCGACATATTTCATTAAGCAGTCGGTATTTCACTTTCGTGAGCATTTCTTGATGGCTTTCAGAACGTTTACGTCTAATCCACCCTCTCCCTAAGGTTGAAACAAAAAAGAACCTGTCTCGCTCTTCTTTGTTATGAGAAAGTTCCATAAGTTCACTTTTGTTATCAATTCAACTTGTCAGCCCATCTCAGATCACTGCTTGCATCATCACACGAAATAGCACTAGCCCTGGCTGTGCGAGTAATTAACTATATCTGTCAGCAGCGGAGCAGCTAATTTGTTACTCCGGAATCGAACATATGTCTCTCACAACAATTATACGAATCACTCTACTCTGTCACCCGGTTTGGCCACAAGATTTAGACTTGGAAGGGTAATTGGTCGCAACCGCGTAAACTTAATTGGAAATAAACCAGGTGTTCTCAAGTAGCACGTGCGTAATTCTGTTAACTTCGGAGGTGGTCTGTAGTGCAATGCAGTTTGGCACAACCCTGAAAATTTCGCTTCGCTATGTCTGCACGCAATAACTGCAATCAGAACTTTCGAAAGACCTACCGCAGTAAGAGTGAAGTTTAACTTCAGTGGTTGTTTCCTCGTTTAGTGAAAGAATTGTGATTCTGAAGTCAGATGTTACCTATCGTATGCCTGCATATGGAACTCAATTTCATATTAGTAAAAGCGACTGCTTTATTTGACGAGTTACAGGTTGAAGTTAACGTACGTGTTGGCATGATATTATTTTTGTCTTCTTGTCACGCCGTATCATAATGTGGTTTCTGTCATCATTGAAGGCTTAGAATATTCGGTCGGTATAAACACTTGAGGTGTTATTGGTCACCGGCAAAACAGTTTCTAATTGTAGGTAGGATACTGATCTATCTGTTTCAATGATCACAGTGAGTATATTTATTCACACTTCGGTTGGCAGAATAGGTTCGTTGAAAAAGGTGAACTAGCCAACATCCACTTAAATGAGACTACAGCTTTGTTAAAAATCACGTCTTTTGTTTTATAAGATAACCGTGCAACAATTGTGGTTCTGAACAAAACAGCTCACGCTAATAATAGAGTTTTCATTCTGTCTAATAAGACAATATTTAGCTACTTGACAAGAGGCTGACAAATAAGGAATAGAGAAAGAAAATCTTCCGCCATATAAAATAAAAATGTCCGGATAAAAATCTCTGAAGGGTTTTGAAAATGTATCTGCCGAAGCGGTCACTGTACTGCTACTGATCAAGTAGCATTGTGTTTACCGTGGCATAACACAAACGTTTGCTACACTCACAAATCTCATAGGTTGAGTTCAATCGCAGTAGTTTTTGTGACACAAATTTGAACATAGCAGGAAGAAGACGGACATTAGTAGGTGCTAACGTTTCTCACTGCTCGGTCAGTAGGGAACGTTCGGACTTTCGGAGGTGATGAAAGACCTAACTTTTACTAATAAGCTGTGCCATTTTACGACAATTACATTATTCACAAAGGTCCAGCGGATAAAATATTCTAACTATACTGTAGAATACTTTGATTATTCTTGTGTTAGACAGTTGGTTCCAACTACGTCGTTGATTCACTTTTCCCATTAGTGTACGTCGAAAATACAATGTGTGATTTTGACGAATCCTTCTGGCGGCAAGGAAACCAGATGGCTCTCCTTAGGACTACGCCAGTTGACAGTGGTAAACGTCTGAGTAGAAGGAACGGTCAACTGGGAGTCTTTAGTACTGCTGCTTTTACGTCAACTGTATATTCGTAATACCGTATAGTCCAAATGATGTCAAATTTGAAAGTGAAGCACATTTTAGAAGAAATGAAGAACTGTGTTCATTTATTAAGCACAGCTGTGATCGGATAACCAGATGGGTCGTTGAGACGATCCACAGAAGTGAAGTAGTCTTTCACAGGACAGGTTATAGCTCTCAGCAACGTGGTATTCATAAAGCAGAGAAGAGAACTTAGTTATCATCTAATAAGTAGGATAACAGGTCGCTTGTAAAGAAATATTTAACGTCTTTCTCAAACGATTAAATCCTTGAAGCCTAAAAAGTTGCTCGAAATATCTATTTATAAACTTGACAGAACTGGAACTATGCCTCCCAGCTGCCAGGACATTAGATGGGCCCCACCCATTTGAATCTGTATTACGGAGACGATCTAATGACCAGAATTCTCTACCTCACCATCTACGATGTGAAAACAAAAATCTTTCCAGCCTTCTAACTGCGACCATGGTCGAAGTGCACACTAAAGTCGCATGTTAACATAAAAGGTAATATACCTTTCTACGCCGAAAATAAACTTGCCAACTTTTCCTCTAACAGTTTGTAGTGAAGTGTACAGGAAACATTACAAGGTAGCTCGACAAACTAACGTACAAAAATCTCTACCCGTGACTTCAGACTTAATTGAGAATAAATGGACGAACTGCGTCAACGCCGAAAACCCTGCTGATGTGAGTTACAGCTTCAACCCGTGTGTGTCAATCAGAGATAGGTACACAAGGTTAGGGTATAATACGAGTCCATTATGAAGTCAACATATTGCCACGGCTGCAACAAACGCCCTCAGATAACGTTGTCTTGTGGTTTGATCTTATAGAAAATTCATTCCATCATTGACCCTCCCGAATTTCACCTTATATGCACTAACTCTTGCATCAAACCTCATGGCTTACAGTAGTAGTTGTTACAAACCACCTTGTTATTGACTCAAACCAAGCCTTATTTTGTGTCTTATTCAGTGTATATAATAAGACTTAGGAGCGCCACGAGTACATAATATGGCACGTAGGTTATGTAATAGGTGATCCATTTGTAAAAGTTCGGACTCCGACTGGGTTCGGAACAGTCACTAAGTGGTACGTACTCTACAAAATGAGCTACAAAACTTTAGGACTCGATGGTGGGAACGATGGACTTCCTGACCTTGGAGTCTTTTACTGGCCAAATGGAGGGTTGAATTACTCTTTATTTATTCTCAGAACGCAATTTCAGTTTCATATACCGAATGAAATTTTGAACGTTATTTTCTAGTCATGAACTGGAAACAATGTTAATTTTTGTCGTTTCTGAGAGTTAATTATCTATTCGACCCAACGACATTGTTCCTCGTGATTTTCCCGGAAATCGAAACGGAACTTGGCAAGTGTCCCGTTGATTAAAACGACGACTTAATAAATTACCCGGACAAACCAATAATCCTTTTATCAAATTTCCGTTGGATTTCACAATACCGACTGTCTGAGTGTAGAAGCTGTGAAAAAATACAAGTAGCGGTTTAACTACACCAAAATAACCACAAAATATCTAACAGTAATGCACCCATCGTTCAGCAACTTCATCGAGTTATGTCATTTTAATTTCACCAATAATCCCTGGTTAGTTGTTGCCCATTAAAGATCTAGCAACCTTAACATTATTTCCAAGCAAAGTCCCAAGCAAAAAGTAATACATTTTGGTTGCGTTTGGTTTGAGGACAGTGGCGCACAATTTAACAGGGCTAAAACACAGAAAAGTGGGCAGAAGTTCAAATTTCGGAACCGGGAAGCAGTTGTACTTATGGGAATGGACGTCACGTTCAAAATAGAGTCCAATGCTTGTTTCTGAAAGAAGGTACCAGTGATGTTTATGAAGTTCAAAATGTTAATAATTATGTGTTGTTCAGTTTACATAATCTAAATCCACTACTACTCATGACCATTAAACATAATGTGCCATTCATTGAAAGGTTCGTCTGTAGTTTGACGAAATTGTATGAGGCTTCGATAAAACAGTTGATGGTATATTACAATGAACTTAAAACCCAGACGTACAGTGTATCCAAGTCACATTTGTACTTTCAATGGTGCAGAAACCACTGTCATTAAAAACTGTAATTAGTTGATAATCTGTTTTCGCATCACAGACAGTATAATGATTTTTTGATTTATAATGAAACCTGACATTGTCATTTCAGTTTCTTAACCATTTTGCGAGTAACGCCCAAATTGTTGGCTTGCTTCCAGAGGAGACAGTATGCACACAAGTTTGCATAATATAGCTAAGCCGTGTGCAATGTTGGTAAACACAGTTGTTTCACGAAACCGCAGTTGCAGTTCAAATCCAGGTAGTGACAAAGATTTGTGTTACTAACGTGTTCTAACAGGGACGAAAGTAGAGTAGGATGCTTCTTTTCGAGTGGGGTTGACTGAGAGATATATAGCGGAATGTAAAATTTATAACTACTTGTGAGGAATGTTCAATGTATATGAACCAAACGTTTCTACTACTTGTCAGTAATCAAAATGTGGTTCAAAAATTTAAAAAAATTATGTGACTAACTCATGGAGAAGTCCTGGTCCTGCGGTCCTCGAATGGATTTGGCAGAGCAGTTACTACGGTTTCTCTTGATACGGATGAACATTCTAAAGGTTTATCGCACGAAAATGTGTCTGGGAGTCTGCACATGACTGTTCGGTGTTGGTTAGCCTGAGGTCGGGGACACAATTTACTCATGGAAGCGTGATTGTGGTTGAACTCCCGCAAAGGTATGCAGTACTGGCGATGGTCTGACTGAAATAAAACTTGAATGTGGTAGATCTTTACGAAGACCTCGGGGAATGCGAACGGTGCAATCGACTTTGAATGATATTCAACTTATACCAACCGGTTAGTCGCCGAAAAATGGTCACTCTCGTCATCCTTAAATGAATGTTTACATTTTTATCTTTGTGAATCACACCATATCCGTCCAACCGTCCGTAACATCGATTTACGTAGGATGCTGACTAGCAAACTAAGTGTATCCTTCTATCAATCTATGGGGAAGTTGAACGCTACGGAAATCACGGTAGACCACATGAGTTTTTGGCAAGGTTTTACCTAGTTTAGCCAAATTTGACAACCAGTGTTAACCCCACGGTTAGTACGTAGCTGCAGCGTTGCAGCTACGCTGGATCGTCTGTAAACGTTTCTGATTTGGTTCTTCAAGTAACCTCATTATCACTGGGAAGCACCGAAAATCAGTAGAACGATTCGTTTTCACCCTGAAGGTAAATTTCAGATCGCAGTTTTCCAAACCGGTCGCAGCAACACTTCGCAGTTGGTCATACTAGTTTAAGTGGTCGGTGCTCTCACGTGCAAGTCAGGTGACCACTGGCTAGAGCTGAGGCCAGGATACAAACTGGTTAGTTTTCATAGCCGGTTGCATTGATTTAACACGGTCAGTATGTATGCTTGGGCGTGTGTGTAATTTTGCTCATCCATCTTGTCCACGTGACCACGCAGGCCTGGACGCACCAACTTAGCTACCCTACCGGCTATCATATCTGAATTGAACAACAGTAGTCGAACATTCCACAAACAAGCAAAATTGTGCCTGATATTGCGGTCATCTAATGTCATCATTAGCAATAAAGTCATTTCAGAATTTGATTATAGTACATAAGTTGTTCGCAAGCAATTTGAATAGATGGTGAACATGATCATGGGATTCTTCTTTAATGTAGAAAACATGGTCATTTAGCGGAGGTACCTAACCCTAACCAGCCAAAACAAATATCACAACCGTGGAAAGTTGTTACCATAGAAGTACATTAGATCATCAACCGAAAGAACCCACAATACCGCATTCGAAACCATTTGATCCAGGTGGCCATATGATCTGAGTTGGATACAACTACTGCAATTCGTTCATGTAATCGATGAGATGGACTACAGAAATTAGGTCAGTCACAATTACAGACGATACTACAAAGATTGTTTGGGTGGCAAATGTTTGTTGAGGAAGAAGTGACGCTTTCAGGAACTCAAATTATTCAGTTCGACCAAAACCTCCTTTAAATAACCATACTAAGACCATGTGGGACTGATTGTTAGTGATAATATTACAAACAACATTCAATTGTAACATAACGCTCAAAGAACGGAGCCTGTTAGGAATCGTTTAGTTTTCCAGGCAAATAGGAACTGACTGGGTTTGAATGTTGTGCATTAATAGCTCCAAAGTCTCAAGAAAGAAGAGTTTTGTAAAACTATCAACGCATAAAGTTGACTGTTCCAGTACGATTCGTCGGTGTGATGTAACCACTCATCTCCATTAACCTTGCAACGAACAACAGAAAATAACACGCTGGTAAATCTGGATGCCCTCATGTTTGCAGAATACGCCATTAACTGATATGACAGTATGCGGACGCCTTTAGATACTTGAATGTTAGGCTACCTAAAAAGTGATTTGAATCTGAGGCGCAAATTTGGTGTGCTAATGTTAATTGTCTTGATGTTCCAAGGATTTGTATCAATAAGAAGACGTTAAGCAACTCAAACAGAACTCCTGGCAAATCCTGAACATTTTGGATCGGACTAATCCAACAAAACAGCGTTAGTTTTCGTGTGTTTCCAACCACTGTGCGGAACTCACGCTTCCAGAAATCATTGTTCTACAACCTATTATTTGTTTGTTGTAAAGGATTTTCCGGCAAAACTATACTTCCTTTGAAAGACACAAGTCTTAGCACGCGAACCTGTTTTCATTTTGTCCAGCTCTGAAATCCTGTGACTCCTAGAATTGTACAGTTTTAGCATGCTAATTGCCTCTATGAAGTGCTTGTGCAATCCCTTCTTACGAGAATGGAGAATAAATGATCAGATTTGTTCTCCTCATTTCATTCACTTTCCCATGGTCTCAACGCAACTGAGAGTAAACATCACGTTGGCCACGCTTCTGAACTATGCGTCGACAATAAGCCCTTGGTTGGTCCCTTAAAAGAATTAAAAGTTGAGATTTTGTCAATCACGTTTAACAGAACTCTTTTTACCATGACCTAAGTTGACCTCCTAATGGAAGTCAGATGCGGGATTTATTAGTTATCATTTATAAACATCTCTTTTCTCGTCTACCCGAAGAGGACAACCTTTGCTCGAACGTTCTCACTTAAATTACAGTAAGACAGACACTTCCTCGTGCAACACCCTTGAAGTAGTTCGTCAAGGTGATATTCTAATTGAACGGTTCCCAGGTGAGCACAGCAGAGATCAACTTAGAACTAGGGACTGATTCAGTTATATCGAGCTAATTACATTCCGGGTTTAATAATGTAAAGTGAAACCAAGTGATACAATGTTACCATATGAATGTGTTGCTGAGTCTCCGAAACGATTCAATTCTCTGAGTTCGCTAGGAGTGAGTATGAAGTGACACGGTCAAAGTGGTGTAGCCGTTCATCTTTCTAGTTCTTGGAGGAAATCAGCCGCCCACGATTAAGATTGATGTCCAGGTGTTCACAACGGCGGTACATATATTCATGTGTATATGTACATACTGTTCAGTTCCTATTCTGAAGCTAAAAGAACAAGACAACGTCTGACTGAACCATTCTGTCGAAACCTCACTGAAGACTACGAACGAGCTGATGGTTTCATAACCTTTAATATAATGTTGTCACACTCTAAATGAATAGAGTGTTGCACAACCCACAAGAAACCAGTATCACCATTCACTAAAACGCATACATATAGTGCATACATACGGGACTCAATAACTTGATTTGAGGCAATAGTAGTGAGCACAATAGTAAATGTCCGGAGAAATTCGCGTATTCTAAGAATTTTCCAGCCTACCATATTGACGCTTCACTCAATGCTCAACGCTATCGAGCAGATTAGTTCAACAAAGTAAACACTGATTTTTTACTCAACTTATTTCACTGTCTGAACTGAGATAAGACGAATACAAAGTAACAAATTACTTATGACAGAAAGCGCTTCGGTAACTATTTTGGACTGTCATGTGAAATGCGGAGAAGATCCAAATTACATAATGCTCTATACAATGATGTATGACAATAAAGCAGAGTGAACATGTAACCCTGTACAAATTTAATATATAACAGGATTGATCTGACTACAGTGGATAGGTGACATTAAAAAGAACTGTTCAGTTTTAATCCAACATGGCAAACGTCTTGGTAAAATGTGATGAATGTGATGAAGATGAGAGTGGAATACCCATAAGTATAGAAGGAAAGCTTGGCGATAAGTATTCATACTTTCAAACGGAAGGTTGCTGAAACATTGACAGTATGGTGTAACCAAACTGAATGATTGCAAGTGAATTCACAATCGTTTAGACAATCACCGAGGACTCACCAGGCAATTAACCGCTTTACATAGATCGTATTACACTTCCACACTCAGTAAACTCGTAAAGCGCAATTTTTGGACCATTTCAAACCATAATTATAAAATAAAACTGAATGCTGGGCAAATTAACAATGCGGTAACTGAGTTTCACTTGCAGGGAGAGAGATTTGACAGTAAATTTGCCGAGACAGCAGTCCTTCATTATCAACCACTGGGATAAAAAGAGTCGGAAAATGTTACATTTTTCCGGGTGATGAACCAACCAACTGCACTAGTTTGGAAAGCTTCAAGAACGCTACCAGATAGTTCTTTCTGGTGCTTCCCATTTCCTGCATTCAAACTTTTTCCGTTGCCTAGCAAACTCGTTGGCCAGTTGTTTGTTCAACACACCCAACTTAGTCGCAAAAACAACCAAAGTGAAAGTAAAACGAACTGTTCTCAGGTGAAGTGTCAAGAGAGTAAATAGATCGGGGACTTAAGTGATACTCACAGCTTAGCTGAAAAATTTGATTCTAATGTATTGGACACGTTGCCCACGTTTAACGTAGGAGATTTACACTATCTGCAAACGGGAGGTCTGAGCATTCACTGTCACAATAGGAAATGATACAACGTTAATTTTGATCTGTGGCTGGAGAATATTTTCTACTGTTTAGATGGTGGTGCGAGTTAACTTGGTGGCGCTCACGTTCTGCTCCATTTCCTTTGTGAGGTGTTGCTTGGCCTTGTTTCTAAGAGTTCTGTTTGTTATATTAATGTAAGTGAAGAACAACCTTTATATACAATGAATAGTGCAAAGTGTTGCTTGTTGCAGAGAAAAATCGATCGAGTGTTTTTGTAAGATTGAGACTAACCTTGTTGCATTATGGATGTTTTTCAGGCTAATGTTGGAAACCCTCCTGAACGTGTTCACCACATCACCGTCATTGAGTAAAGACTTCACGGAGATTAGTCCCCTATCAATTCTCATAGTTTTCGTCGTTGTAAGGCTCCGTCAACTCTTAATCACTCGTAAGATATCCGCACCAAATTTAGTACGAATGAAATCAAACAGTTTGGGCGTCGTGTTTAACATGTTATTGACAAATGGATTGAGAATAATACAACGTTACGAGTATGGTGTAATACTCTACGTTTCAACCACCTCGGGTATCCTTCCTCAGGAGTGTTGTCAACAACAACACCCCTGAGGAAGGATACCCGATCTGTAGTCTATCGTAGAATAACATTCTTGGCCCTGTGGAGAACAGTATATGCACTGGTGACCTTCCGTATGCTAAAGGAAATTGGCTTCCGGCACACCAAAATTCCAGCAGATCCGTCTGAACGGCATCTAATTAAGATGACGTTGAAGAGCAAGCCGCTAAGTTGTTCTGAATTGAAGACTATTTTGATGTACTCGAGTAAACTGAACGGAAAACCTTGACCACCTACAATGTGCTCCCATTTTGCTCACTCAGGAACTTGTCACTAGGGTCACTTTTATTTAACTTCTTGTAGCCTAAAACAGAAACGCCCATTTGTTCCGCATTAACTCAAACCGTGGCGATTAAAACCAAACCTAAAAATCTTTTATGTTCATCTGGTCTGATATCTAAAAACTTTCAGAAATGACACGAGGACTCGCGTTTCTTATGTAAAGTCAAGTTCGATGTTTTCCTTTTGTCATCTACCAGGTAGAAGACTGGTTTGTTTCCTTCAAAAGATTTACATCAACCTATTTAATCGGTCTACGCAACTACGTCGAATTTACATTTTTGTGAAAACAACACCATGTTAACTTAACCTGATTCTACCTGGACTGACATGTGAACACAACTATAGATAGTCCTCAAAATCGATTGGCCCTAAAAGATGGCAGAACAATACTTCCGCTTTAACTGAATTCCAACAAATAGCTTGTTTTCCATAGATCAACAATCAATTTACACTACACTTTGAATAAAGCGGCTACACCAAAGTAGTTAATATGTACAGGGTTCACATCAGACGCTGTGACCTGATGGTTTCCGTATGACCAAAATTGACCAATCAAAACGTAGCATGGTGCAGAACGCTGACATCCATAACAGTGAAGCAAAAATTGTTTTGTTGACCTGTTAGCTAATTAAAACTCAAGATCTTTGATTTGTAACGTTGGTCAAAGTCCACGATGTTCCTGTTTTGTTTTCTGATTCAATATGTTTAGGTATTCTACTCTGTCAACAGTGAAGTTCTCAGGCACATCATATAATATTTCAACTCACCGTTGATACACTCCACAAACGACACACAATATTCCCCCAAATATTTATCACTACACATATTCAGAGTTTAGAATTTCAATTACCAGACTGCAATCCGTCATACACTGTAGGGCAAACAAAAGTTTCGAGCTGGCGGTTATTTTAACAAACTTAGATATATGCGAATAAAACCGAATGTAAAATGGCTGAGACTCGGCTGAAACCAACGACACAACGGCATCATATAAACCGATAACTTTGGTTGTGAATTATTACAAATTACAAAGTAATTATGTGCTTGTGACAATTGCCTGGGAGTAGCAGATGGCTTAAACCGGAAGAAAATTGACCACAGTCTTCAAGAATATATAAGAGCAATGAGTGAACAAAAATATCGTTCAGCTGATGAACCATTGATAGAATACAAATCGACCGTTGAAAAAAACAACAAACAAATATGAGTGAATATGGAAAGGTGTTAAATGTGTGCAAAAGGAATTTGAATATAATTATTTACTGCCTGAATTGAACTTTTTATGCATAATAATTGGAGATGCTTCTTTAGATAACTCATGCATCTACAAGATAATTCCATAGTCTTACGTTTGCAAGAAAGTTTGCACTTTCGGTTAACCGGGCGACCTGAGCATATCTAGAGTTTTCTCAACGCATTTGGATGTGCAGATGAGGCTTGTCCCAGTGAACAACGTTCCAAAATATATTTCACCTAATCAAAACTGGCGAACGCACATATTGACCAGATCATGTTGGTTTCTAATAATTGTTGCGCCTAACTGATTCGTTTGTCCTTCACGTAATGATTATTTCCAGACAAGCCAAATTTTTATGTCTCCGCTTCACACGAGTTTGAGACATACGCCATTAGGTCGCAGAACAAATTGATCTAATGGCTCTCGGTCATTGGAAAAGATCAAGGTAACGTCTACATTGCATCCATAGCATGAAAGTTGCAAAGTAATACCAGTTATTTGCCCTTCTCCCATGATCATGAAACATTTACCGAGAAATGGGCGTAATGCGCTCCTTATTGCTAATCCGTCAGTTTGTCTGTATGGTGTGATTTGGAATTAAAATTAACGTTCACCGCACACGGTAAAATTAAATTCTCCAGATAATCTGTCTAATGAAAAGAGGAATATTTTCCACAACAGTCAGCTCACAAGCGAAGACACTAGGTTCTCTGTTGGGAGCACTGATAAAGAGAAACTGCAAATCTACACAGCACATATATTTATTCTTCATGTAGATTCGTTGCAACTCATCCACAAACTCCAGCTGGTCTTTGATACTATACCTCTCAGACTTTTGAATAACCGGTTTCAAACCGTTCACCAACCATTCTGTCACACTCGACTAAGCTGAGCAAAAATTATAAGAGTCCAGCATGACTCTGGGGAGTGATGGGTACCTCAGAAGCTTTATTCGGCGTTACAACGAATGGAGACCCAAAAGCAGTAGGAATGATGAGATCTCCACGAAATTAACATATACTGAACTACGCTTCAAAGAAGACATCGCGACTTTGCGGACTAACAACGAGTTGTCTCTTCGTTGAGACGAACTTACAATGTTGTCGAATCGAGAGTCCTTAATCAGATTCGCGGGTTATATACGCTTACAATCAAAGACCGACTTACTGGCATCAAATCACACTGTGTATACCAATTCTCATTTGATTGCAGAGAAAGTTGCATAGGCAGAACTAGTAGAACGTTGGTCTCAAGAATGGGAGAGCAAGTACATATGCGGGTTCACAAACATGTTTCACAACCGGACACACTTTGGTGACAGAGAATCGTAAACCACCAGCTTCGTCGACCAGACGACACATCCTAACAGATGGCCACAACGTAAACTTCACCTCAGCCTACATCATCATGACATCACGATAAACCACGGTTCCTAAAACTAGCAGAAGCCGTCGCGATAAACCGGCTCAAACCTGTATAGTGGTGAACCTTAGGCTATCAAAGATCAAAGTTACGATGAGCATCGTTCAGATCACAGGACAGTGTTTTGTTGCTCGTTGCTTCTGTTGTTGTCCCCCCCAACTATTGTGGACGTTAAATTGAAAGAGTTATGTGCTTTGGTTATTTGGTTATTTGGTACGAATGAGCCAATAAGAAATGCTAGCATCTGCCATTGTTCTTCTTTGAACATTTTTGTTCTAACTACTGAGGGAATATAACTGTTTTAAGTTCCTAAAGGGGCAAATTCCAGTTACAAACACGTCGTCGTGAACATGTGAATGTGCAATTATTGTACAGATGCATGAGTGCTACGCACACGAGAACTCCTGGTTGTTTGTTCTTAAATTTGTTCAATGGATCATGAATGGGTTGAAATAGTACGGAACGTGTGTCCATGAGAGTGCAAGAGTTCTGAGTACTTGTTTACTGTATGCAGCTACTGTCTTCTTCAGTACTTTATTCAAATCTGTTTGCAAACGGGCGTAAACATGCCCAGCTTCATGAACTCCGTAAGTAGTACAAAACTGTGTCAAACTGAACTGCCTACTGAGGGATGCACGAGTATTTCTTTCCTAGGGCTATTTGTTCATGTTGGAGCATGTAAGACATTTAACCTCATAGAATCCAAACACTGTGAGTGTGACTGACTGATTGGGAAAGTTACTATGGTGAAACTACTATGATAAATCTGTTCCAACAGTTATCATCTGGGTATCGTTGAGGTGGCTTTTGTATTCTAAAATCCATGTAACTTCCTAATGGAACTAAACTATTGAGGTCGCAATGATGCCCTAGCAGTCATTATATAATTGATCTATTTCCAATAGAATAAGCGATAGTGGAAGGTTGTCTATTCTTCCCCAGTCTTCTTCTGCCAACAAAAGATCGTGGAACTGGTCCCATTGTATCTCAAACCAATTTGATCAGATAGTTTACTTTGACCAACTTCGCAGCGCCTACAAACAAGCCGGCCCTTGTCGACCTTGTAGCTAGTCACGCTGGACTATGCTCCCGGAAGCGTTCAGAAAATCCCTAGGTCAAAATGGCCAGCTGAGTTATTTAAAGAAGATGGGAAAATCTAGGGGTGTTTCAGATGAGACATCTTACCGAACATATCAAGATGTTAAAGCAACCTGAAAGATATAAAATGCATTTATTCTACCTTCGCGAATATCCCATTGAATGAGGCGACTGTGTTTCCCAGCCTGTATGTCGGAATCACCAGTATCACTGTAGAAACATCAAGAGGAGAGTTGAAAAGGTTATTTTACCTTTATACATGCACCGAGCTACTGGTGGAGTCAACTTGTCTCATCAAGCCGGCTAAGTTATTCAAGGTAACTTGCCACGCACTTGAGATAGAATCGAACCATATCAGAGGTCGTATGCCAGCAAACCCGCAGGCTATTGAAATCCGCCTACATTCACTCTCATTATAGGCTCGGAATCATCTTGGCAAAAGTGCAAATCCTTCATGAACGCGTATTCAGATCTAACATAGATCTATTGCATAAGCGTACAAACCTCCCAAACTTTGTTCAACCAACTTAACTATTGTCTTCTAAATATATTTAACGGAGCAAATTGACCTAGCGTTAATGAATGATCTCCTTTGTTTCACAGCTGTGCAATCCGTTACACTTGATGAAACCGTTTGAATGCCCACATTTAGAATCACTAAGAAACACGGAAAACGGGGTCGTTTGTTCAGCTTTTCTTTTGGCATGTATGATTTTGCATGACAATGTACAGACCACTGAATAATCCGAATGAATCTCTTTTGAAGTTTCCTTTATTCCTACTTTGTATGTTTCCCTATTCAGGCAACGGAAGACAGTGTAATGGCACACGAAGTCCGAGTGTCACTTGACGACCAAATTAGTGTTCATACGGAAAACAACGTGCTCATGTGACTTAGCCGAGGATGGAGTAACCAGACAAATCGAATGAGCATAATTTGGTTTTATGCAATACTATGTGTCTACCGACCACTTTAAAAGTTACCCCGGACTTCTCCAGCCATCAAATACTTCATTGATTTGCGTATGAACAACATACTAACGTTCTTTAATGAACTAATGTCATGCCTCCCTGATGATTCGAATACACCTTCTGTTTAGCATAAACCAATATGCACTGATCAACGCTATTACTCTGGAAATCATGCAACACCAAAGGTAGCTTGCCTCAACACTAGTTCACCGACGGTTGCCCACCAAAATCTTTGAATAAAGACCCAGAACTATATGCAACATATTGCCACTAAACAATATTAGATAATATTAGACGTCACAACAATGCTAGTAATCCATAAATGAATGCACATAGATTAACCAAAACGTCTGTGCTTATTCAGATGCCATCGAGGGCTGCGCTTGCTGCGTTTCGTCGAACCCGCTAGACGTAACAAGAACTATCAGTGAGCGTCATGTTACGTACCACTGGAATTTTTAGCTATCATTCATTAGAACCCAACGTCAGTTGCAAACATGCTTAAGGAAATTCTATTAGTTCCGTTATAGTTTCGATGGTGACTAACCCGGAAGGATAACAAGATAGTTACTGAATCGGGTGGCACACCGGTATGTAACTACATTGATAGGCAAAGTAAACATCCCTGCTTTGCTAGTGGAACCATGTTTAACTTAGGCGTAGCATTGGAAAATCATCACAAATATTTCATCACCGATACTCTTATCCAGCTGTCTGAATATTCTTCCATTTTGTTTTGTACATACTACGCCTAATAGGCGAAATAACTTCACCTTTCAAACGGCAAATGTATTTACTTGCTTAAGGTTTTCCGCCTGTTGCTTTGTACTGGTCTGCCATTTCATTTACGGTCGTTTCTCCGATACAAAACAGTTTGCAGCAATACTGTCTTCGGTTTTTGGCGTCAACTATCCATCTTTGCTAAGAAACAGGTTCCGATTCGTTTTGTCTTGTCACGTGACGTCAAACTTTATAATTTGTGAGATAAGGATTAAATCTCTAGTCCTCATTTAGCTAATCATAATTTTCGTCGCTCGTCCCCCTTTCTTCTCTCTCCCTACAGATTTTTTACTTAACTTTATCTATTTTTCTTCGCCTTACAGTTTTTCCAATCACTCTGATTCTTTATAAGGTAATTTTTCCCAGCTTCTGTGTTTCTGTCTTCAACCCCGTATTTGTGTATGTTGATTGTTGTAAAATAGATAGTTGTCGATTATGTTGTTTGTTGTTCTTCATGATGTCAATCAGAAGTCCCATATATTAGCTGAGCGCATTGTCATAAAATTCACTGATATTTTAAACCACAAGCACGATAATTCATTGTCTAAAATTTGGGCACCATGCTGATCGCTAGATTTCTCCGCTAATTAGAGCGAGTCACAAGACAATAAACGTTGATTTTTTAGTTGGAATGTGTTTAAGACCAGCTGAGCTTCCATAAGGTCAGAACAACTGTTGGGCAATCGATAATCTGTTTTAGTGGTAACGTTTCGTTCTCACCACAGATTCTTCTACAGACCAAATGGTGGTATTTGAGGCAGGTTAGACATGATCAGAAGGTAAAAGATCATGGGTCCGCTGCACACAACTAGAGGTCAGTACTGGGTGCGAATTGCCAATTACAGCAGATGGGAGATAGATGAACAGCTGAACGGGATCGAAATCAGTATAGTTGGTGAAATAGGTCGATGAAAGGGTTATTTGTTTGTGGAGGAAGAAGATAGAAGACGCTTGACCTTGAGGTGTTGGGATTGTCATCTCATCCAACCATTACTGCGGGTCAGTTCGATAGACTCAGTAACCAGTTGCCGTATTCCAGAGAGCTCAGTCCTGTCAATTATATATACAGCGCATTTTTTCTTCGTAAATTTGATGGCTTTCTCAACTAAGCGCCCCTATGTAGTTTTGAACCCTCGTCTAATTTACTCCGCATATTCCAGATCAACTTTACGACCCGTATCCGGCGTTTGCGGAGTCCCTAATCGTGGCCCTGTAACGGAACTGATTTCAGAGTGCACTTTCAGTTCCATGTTTGCATGTCGTCTACTCAATATAAGCTTGTCTCTTCCTTGCAGTTTATTCAGTATATATAATTGCCAGTTCTATTAGCCGGTGAGGGATCCTTAATACGCACCGATATTTTGATATGCGTCATTCTCTTTTGGAAAACCTTCCTGATATCCACGTTGTTCAAGACCTTATAAATAGCCTCCAAAATCCCTTCCTTAAATGAAAAAAAGCATTGCGTTTTCCCTCCTTAAGCGCCTCTGAGATTGAGTTAAATACCCGACTTAATTGTCTTCTGAGGAACTGATTAAGATGACCTTTGTTTACTGACATTCTGTCAACCGCATTTGCGCACAGACCGCGAGGTTCTATAGACGACTGTTTGCAGTGTTACCATAAACCTCTTTACAGTGGGCGAGTTCATCGCTATGTATATTAAGTATGCCTATGAGTTTTTAATGGATGATAGTCCTAGGGCTCCGTTCTGTGCTATGGATCAAAAATGACAGCTGGCCGCTACTAGTTTCACTGTCCGTCTGATTGTGTAATCCATCCGACTGACTTGTAGAAAGGTTACAACTTAGGCTTGTTTCACAATCACACAACTGCCGTCCGCTTGACACCACCAAATTTTTGGTGGTTTTTCAAACTAAGTCGATGCCCACTTCTGACGTTTTCCATACAGATGTCTGTCAATCCAGGGAAAATTGAAGATCTCGTTATTAGTCCTTGTTTTCGAATGGGTAATTCTGAATCGTAGACAAAATAGTCCATAACTGAACATGCGCATACCGCAGCTGCTATCTGGTCGATAGTTAAGCATGTATTTCCTTTTAAGGTAGTATCGTATAATAATAATAATAATAGTTTAATTGCTTTTAATGCCGTTAGCAGGGGTACATTGGCAATTAATGCTGTGACCCCGAAACCAGCAATTCATTGTAATCAAAAGAAACTGAGCCTTTGTGTTAAGAGTGAAGCATCGCCATTCGAACTGTGTACCGACTGTTCACGAGCCGTTCTGAAATTGTGTCTGCTGGCTTATTTCTTTGACAGTAATATGCTCGTATTGAAACCAACGAAAAAAATGAAGTTAACCGTTCACTTTTGCACACTACTTCAAGCAATTTGAAAATTAGAGGATTAACTCCTTAAAAAAGCTCATAAGGTTATGCACTCCTGAACAGTTATTTGCAAGATAAAAAACCAAGTTCAATTCTTCTTTTCAGATAGGCTGGCTGAAGCATCCCTCGGAATGTGGAAGCTGCAGTTAGATGTGAGTTTTGTTCAATTTATACTATAACAGTAAGATAACATTATAATAACTGAGGGTGAATGCAATCTTAGATAAAGTGTCTAACAAAACATGGGGGTATGGAGAAATGTTTTGAATATCGAACGAAGAGTACGTGATTGTGGAATTCAGAAAAGACTGCATTCAATGAGAACTGACAAAATGCAGGTACAAAATGAGTATACTGCTAAGATGTTAGACTGTGGAGCATCCTGACAAGAAAGAAAATTCGACATAAGTGGAAGAATAATACTCATTCCCACTACTGGTATTCTGCCTGTTATGGAGGATGACCAACACATCGGCTCATTGTTGGTGTTGGCTATTGGTACAGAAGCTTACAATTTGGTAATTCAGCTTGACTTTGGTTTTTCCAGAATCAATTTTTAGGAACTGAATTAAAACGGCTTCCTTGCTAAAACGATTCACTGTTGTCTGCATATAGCAACTTGTCAATCATATACTCTGTAGTATTGATCCGACACTGGCTAGAAACACAACAATGTATTAACCACTTAGAAGCTTCCTATTTTCAATCATTCGTGACCAAAAACGTTATATGCACTTGCGCGCGTGTAAAACATCAAACCAGCCAGGCAGCACTGTTCAACTGCACGTGAGTAAACAAGTAGATTTCCCGCCACTTCCAAGGTACATATTTTCACCAGTGTGGGGTAAATGTTATACTAAACTGGCTGCGAATTCAGTTGGTCATTTCGAGGAAGCAACAATCAGTGAACTTCTGTGAACTGGACAAAGAAGCCTCCCCAGAGCTTTGGAATTATTTGTGGCTTTTTGTCCGGCCTACCACCCATTTTAGCCGTTTAAAGAAACGGTCTCACCAGGTCATAAAGTAATTTATTATATTACCGAAAATTAGCTGAAATGTCTAGCGACCTACATGTAGGATTGTATTTTTTGCTTAACCATAGAATGTCTGGTGATCTTAAACGTTACTGCCCGCTCAGCTAGATCACTTGTAAATGAAACTGATGGAGCTGTACTGAAAAACAGGTTCGCATTTATTATGATGTGTTTCACCCGGAGAGCTTAACAATGAAGGAAGATCTTAAGAACTGGTTAGTGCATATATGGTGGCTGTGAAACTGCAGCGGAGCTGTTGACCTGATATTAAGTACTGAAGTCAAGGAGATTATCGGCCCGTTCTTATGCTTAAGAAATTACATCAGCAGCGACGGACGTATAGGAAAGGAAATTAAGGTCCACGTCTGGAAGGCCTGATTACTCCTCTGCAATATGGACTACCTATGGCGAAGACAGTTGTAGGGTTCGTTTGTAAAAAGCAACCGTCAAGCTCGTGTCGATCTACAGCTGCGAACTGTGGGTATATATAGAAGGACGCAAACCAGCTTCACATTTCTATTACCCCATTTCGTGCACCAAGTCGCATCAACAGGTTGGTAATGACAAGATCAGAAAGCAGATGATCGGTTAAATGGATCAGGAGACTGAACGTGCTTCCTCTTTAAGGAAGTGCATACTTAGATGGTTGGGCGATGCATTGTGCATTCCATCCATCTGGTTACTACCTGTAACATTTAAGCTGTCTTTACTCTGATTGTCCGTTACGCTTGCGGACCAACTTCAGGGCAACGTGGAGACACCAGGGGACAGCGTCCTTCCAAAGTAGGGGGTTCAAGAAGTCCTTTAAAAGGAAACAAGAAGAAACAAGCATGAGCCAAAGACCCAGTAAGCCATGCATACGACTTACACAAACGAAAATTAAAACGGCGTCGACAACACAGCAGCACGCCTTGTTACACAATTCATATTCAACCAGTGCGCGCTTGCTGGTTTCTACCGCACGTTACACTACGCTCAGTATTTGTTTACGATGTCTCAACTCAACGCTATAAACCGGAAGTCGAAAAGATGATGAGTTGTTATACAGAAATATAGGGTTTTTCACGGCTGAGAGTCGTTGTTCACAGACCGTGTAACAATTGGCGGTAAAAACTGGAGATAATCTGACCTAAGCTTGAACAATGATAATAAACAATGATAGGCAATCTGGCTTTAGCTCGAACAACCTCATTGTTCCATAGGGAGTTTCAATTAAATGAGTCGGACAAAAAGTGTGATGCAACAGGAAAGCTGTTATGCAAATGTCCACTATTATTACCTGTAACACGGTTTATTTTTGTCAGGGTTGATAACTGAAAGGTTTGCGTCCGGTTTCTTTCATAACTCTGGCATATAAGCAGAACGTCTTGTTTTCAGTATGCATGAAAGTAACAGCGTCAACAGCTGGTGTAGCGCTATCGGTGATGATGACAACGAACAGGAAAAGGAGAAGGGTTTATTGGAAGATCGTGTAGAAAATCGAAACTGGTCTGTATACTGTATGCACTTACGGTTCACCGTTTTTGACCTGGATAGTTTGGCCGTGATTATTTTAAAAGTTATCTACGAACTGGTCGACCGTCGACCCAAGAAAGCAGTAGTAGTTATCGCTTTTAAGGATGAGCCTACTCGCTAGTAAGAGAAAGAACTTTATTTTTGCAACGGAATGTGTAAAATGAGAAGGTGGAGATATCTCGTACTACGAGGAAACCCGATAAATCAATACTCCGTAAATGACTTTTACAATAACGTCCACTTTTGCCACTCTTCCAATGTTTCATCGAATTTTTGTTTGTTCAGACATTGTATGATGCGGGTCTCTTCGATGGCGTTTTTTTGAAATCCACGGCTATGCTGGTTATAGCATGATTAGCATAGACGTAGGCCGGATTGAAGTATACTAATATTATCAATATTCCACATAGAACTGAAACAAATTTTGTAAAATGATCACCCGCAAATATGTTTACACAAGCATGCGGTCTCATAAAACTCAAATGTCTACTCACAAAACGGGGTTTATTTACGTTCATTCAATTTTGACTGTAAACTCATTCGACAACATTAATTTCCTTTTACCGAATATGGGCTCCTCTGATTACCACTGGACTGTTTGTAAGCATACACGGTTCGTAAGTTTTCATAAATTATTCATATGGGTTCAAGGGATGTTCAACTGGAAACATCTAAAAACCTTATTAATGTTGATAGCCTATATTTGGCCTAGAGGGACATTTATGAAATACTGAGCCCACCAGGACAGTAAGAAAACAGGTGTTGGAACACGCTAGCATTTCATTCAGTTTTGTCAATCAATTCCACAGAACAATCAGTCATGCGCACGATAACAAACCTATGAATAAAAGAACGCTAAACGGACATATAACGAGGTGCGATACAAAGTTTCTTCAAAGTTCCTACGACAGCAAAATTGGTTTCGCCAGCTCACTCATCCAACATAAAGGTGGTATGCGATGTTTGATTGGCATTACTTTGGTGAGCACCAGGAATTTAGGATTGCTACTGTGTGATTAGACAGTGGACCAATTGGTGGGGTCAACCACATGACTCACTAGCACTTGTGTTTTCTCGACCAGAAACGTCGGGTTAGTGATAGAATGTTGAGTTGCAATATGAAAATGACCCATCTTGCATTGCTTGAATTTTTAATCCACCCCGCAATTGTATGCGTCACTGTGCCCACGGGTGAAATGTTAGACGACATCAGAGAGGTGTTTTCCAAGGCAACACTGGTGGAATATTAGAAATCAACCTTGTAAGTGGAAGGTGAGAAACGCAATTCCGTACAGTGATGCTTGATTACTAGATGACCTCATCCCTCGAACTGTATGGCCGTCAGTTCGGTCTTCTGTGTTAAAAACCCAGACGAAAACCATTTCTTCAGTTTCAGCAGTGAACTTTAAGAGATTTCAGTAGATACGAATTTGAAAGCACAATTTTCCTCGAGAACTCTCCGGACTGCAGACAATCGACGCTGAAAAATTTCTTCGCTCCTTTAAAAAATTTAGCCTTGAACCGAGCTTGTGATCTACGAGAGTAGATCAAGGGAATTAAGAGTTGTGAGTTTGTAGCAGGTAGATAGACAAAATGTACGATTTATGCGCCTGGAAATTAGAATGGTAGAGTCATCTATCTGTGCAGGGATTTCAGTTAATGGAATTAACTTTGCATACGAGAGTTATGAAATGTCTGAAATCAGTAAATTCTGAATCAACCTTCGCATAACGTCTATGAAGCGAAGACAGATCGATAAAATTAGACAGCTTATTTCGACTTATTCCAGGAAATATATTTGCCAAATTGAAACCCAGTGAGTATCTCAAGGGTTCACCGACATCTTGCTAGTAAGCACATTCAGTGAACTCAAATCGAATATATTTCCCTTGTAACTGAGAACTAATTCTTCAAAGCAATACATACAGAAGTACGTGTAGAAATATTGTAACCCAAGACAAAGCTACCTGAATGAGTTGTCTCGCGTAAGAACATCGATCAAAAATGCATCAACACCAAATGTTGCCTAAAATATTACATGACGTAAAAACAATCCTTCACTCAACAAGAGCTGAATATATCACCAGGAAAATTAAGGAGTTGAACAAGCTAGAAGATGTAGACAGAAAGTGTTAACACCGCCACTCTCGTTTCTGTTTAATTTGGATTGCTTACCCGAACCCGTATGTACCCACCTAGAGAGAAACTGTATGTAAGCGCACTCGTATACAAAGCCTAGATCTACATTCCATCCACTAGTTTAAACTTCGTTGTTACCTCTTAGGAAACTGCTTCTGACCGCTGTTAATTTTTTCGGGGTTAAATAATTTACGTCCGTTTGGTGGGTTACGGCAGTAGGATGGCTAATCAATAGAAAGTACAAGTCGAACTGTTAATCCAGACTAAAGTCAACACTTTTCCAACGAACACTTCAAAAGTCGTGACGTTCTCCTCATTTCAGTATATGTCCTACATGTGTTTCACTTTGTAAGGATGTACTCATCAGCAAGTGCTTCACAAACAACAAAGATATGTGCATTATCGATGTCCTGTTATAGTGAGAAAAGTTCAACAACCTATTTGCAGTGAAGCAAATGAGTCGTATATTATTCTGTCCAGCTAGAGTTCTCAATCTCCCCTAAAAGTGACTGTATGATGTACAGTACGGTTTATCAAACTTATGATGATAGTCCTCCGAGGTCTGTCCGACTCCTGATAATCTCTAGCTCATTATATATAAACGCAGGCAATATGTCAGTGGTTTTCAGTCATGCTTAACTGCCACAAAACCATGAAGAAGAAAGCAAGCTACAGCTCATTCTTTCCCATCACCAAAGCAAGCGTCTTCTCACATGAATTGTCCAAATAATAGATTTCGCATGA
This sequence comes from Paragonimus heterotremus, assembly GCA_013368495.1. Lineage (NCBI taxonomy): Eukaryota > Metazoa > Platyhelminthes > Trematoda > Plagiorchiida > Troglotrematidae > Paragonimus > Paragonimus heterotremus. Next base: position 64,292 of record LUCH01001332.1, read on the forward strand.
CTTGGTTGAGGTCAAGTCGGTAAAAGTAAGGGTCAATTAATAAGCCCTACGCAGTAAGGTGTAAACTACTGCATAATAACACATAATACATAATAATAGATATATAGTTGGCAGCATCCGTTTCGGATTAGACTGTCACAGTCACCGAAGCCAAAGAAAGCCTCCGCCTAACCATTATCACAAGCAGCTTGCGCTTGATCGCCAGTGGTCTCACTCACACCACATATCCAGCGTAAACCCGAAGGAATTAGACCAGTAGGTGTGTGAGTGAGATTTTTGTATCAAGCCGACCAATGCTGTTTGGCCAAATCATCGCCTAGCACGAAAAGAAAACCTTTGTCTCTTGGAAAATAAACAGAGACTGTCTAGTGGTAAGATAAATCTGGAAATAAAAATATTGAAAATGTAGTACAAGAAGTAGTTCACCATACGACTATATGCTAATACACTCTACAAAGCATAGGGAAGAAAAGCAATATTCAGGGTTGACCTGGGAGGAAACAGATAAAACATTCGCCATAGAATACATCAACACATCTGAATGAATGGGAAAGAAGTCTATAGAGACCCAGGTTTCTGAATAGGGGATCTGGAGAGTTGCCAAAGTACAGCGTTCATCAGCCGATGCGAACGAAAGAATGGATATAACTGCCGTAAACTAACTGAGCATAACTCACTTGTTATCACTTAACCGACGGTATACTACAAGCACGTTGATACTCTATTAAATACGGATGGCCGACGCATTCCCGACCGCACACACACAGTCCAGTCAACAAGACCAACGGCACCTATGGTTCTTTTGCTTGTTATGCACTCCACTTCAAACCAGCGCAATAATTACATATTGAACTTCGGAGCGCCCTTCCAGAATATATTTCTCCAGGCCGTCTGGTTCAAAACTAAATCTTCCCAACAGTTAAAATCGAGGTTGAAGTGCGAAATACTTACCTGAATAACATCCTGCTATCTCAGCTTTTGACCGCCAGGATTTTGCTTACATAACTAACCTGCCCGTACAGCACCTGTTGCGGACTACGGCCATTAGTCGTCAGAAGGATGTGACCTACCTAACGAAGGTGATTCAGAATCAGCTTGTCCTACATTCCGTCCCTGTCCGTTCGCCGCACAACCTCGGTGTCCGGAGCCATGTTCGACCACCGAATACCAAAGATGTGCCTCAGACACCGCGAATGGGAAACGGCTCAGATAGCTCCCCTTCCAGTGACTCAACGTTCAAGTTTCGCCATCGTACCGCAGTGTAGGTAGCACCATTGGGTGGCAAATACAGAGCATAGTGGCCATCTTTAGACGGTGACTCATCCAGCCACTTCTTTCAAAATGTCAAAAAGCAGTATTAGCCTTCTTCAAACGAGCACGTAACTCGCGGCTCACGGATAAATCTGTGGACATATTGTTACCCAAGCAGCAGGAGTCGATGAAGTTATCGACAAGGTCACTATCGATGCGGAGTTCAGGTGCACGTGCAAGAAAAGCACCTCCGCACGAAGAAGGCTTAAAGTTAGAAAGTGAAGTACGTGTTAATATCCAACCCGGATTCGAACGTCGCGGTCATGAAAGCCCTAAGCAGTCACTGTAGTTCGTCCCTACCGGGTGCAAACATGGCGCTGTTATGTGAAAATAGAAACATGTGCATCGTTGAGAAATGTAACCGGGTTTAAGCGATGAAACGTCAAATATTCAGTAGGCGTCCATCCCTGAGGTACTCAGCCTCAACGCCGTCCTCCGCCGAGTCCTGAAGAGCACCTGTTAGCATTACAGTCGTATATAAACTGGATAGGATTAGGGCTAAGAGACAACCCTGCCACGTACCAATGACAATGCCAAATTCATCAGAGGTAGATCCAACCGATTTCACCTTCAAGTTCATGCCATTTACAACATTCTAATAAAATTGGCAAACTTACCAAGCAACGTCCACAACGTCTCACGGCTCAACGTCAAAGGCCTTGGTGGAATCCACGAACAAGGCATATATGGGCTGGTTGCAATCGCGGCACTTCTCGTGAATTCGTCGAGCAGCGAGTAGCAAGTCACTCTTACTTCGACCCGTCCAGAATCAACACTGCTCAACAAAAACATTGATCTCCAAAACGTCCGCACGCAATCGGCCCAAAAGGATTCTTGCAATCATCTTGCCAGCACAACTCAGCAGAATAATGTCCCATTAGCTGTCAGGACATTGCTTGTTAAATTAACTTCCAAAAAAAGATCTCATCAAAGTGTTCATGAACACTTATGACATTACTTCCAGCTGTCAGATGGAATGAAACAGCTGAAGCAAAAACACATTTCAACGGCAGTCTCCCATCCTTCAGCATTTCACCTGGCAATCCATCCTCTTCAACAGTTATTCATATGCGAAGCTTTCCAATACCTCTCCGCACCTCCGTTACTTCTACAGCGAGGTCCAGTGGGAATTTGACGGCCTCAGGCTGTTCACGACCACCTGTTCAATGGAAACAGGACCATTTAGTAAGCTACCCATATGTTTGTGCCAGACGCTCATGGTTTCCTCTGACTGAGTGCATGAACAGCCGGTGTTCCTGTCAATAAGTGCTTTGGAAGACTGGACGGAGGGACCGAAAATTGTTTCAAACAAGTCGTAGAAATCCCTGTGTTTTCCGCAGTCTGCCTAGCTTTGCATTTGCTCACCTTGCTTCCTCCACCAGTCGTCCTTGATTCCACGAAAACGTTCAGCTAGCTGACGACGGGCAGTCCGTTATATGAGTTCATTTTGGAAGCAGCAAACGCTGCAATCTTCTTTCGTCTTAATTTGATGGTAGCCGAGTTGTTGTCCTCAAAACGGTCCGCATCGTGATCTGTTCTTCAAGCTGTAGCCACATACCCTCGGAGGTAACGGATACAAGGTCGTCTGTAAAACGAGCGGCAACCGCTTGTTGAAAACCAATCCCTGTCTTGGAGATCTCCAATCGTTTGACCCCCACTTTTTGCCGTTGCTCTGATGGTTTACAGTAAACAAGTTTGCATACATAGATGAACAATTTGGTCCTGACCAGCCTATGTTCTGTGCCACATTCAGTCCCATGCATCACTTATGTGATAGGCACTTAACGAATGTCACACTGAGGCACAACTGTGTAATCAAACACATGGTGGTGACCGCTTCATGGGCGAGTCCACGTTGTGATGTCGGTCGCACTCACCTGGAATCGAGTGCTTTTGATGCCAGCTCGTGAGTAAAACACAGGTGAGGCAGATGATCACCGTTCTCATTGACTGAACCAATAATGTAGTGTCTGAGGACTTCCGGCCGGGTTACGGAGTCGAGCCCAGCTCGAGTGTTCAAGTCACGCAGAACAAGCAGTCAGTCACTCGCCGGTGGTGACTAGATTGTGGCGGACAGCTGAACATAGAAACGGTCCTTTCTGTTGTCAGTGTGACATGCAGCTGGACCATAAACACTGATACACATTTACCTAAACCTAATCGCAGGTGCATGGATAGGATCCGAGGGCTGATGCCGTGAGTTGATCCAGTCAGCGACAGTGAAACAGACACCACACTCCTAAGTACGGTCTGCCGGATAACCTACCCAGTAGAAGGTGCACCCAACACCTGCTTCTCGGAGATTATCTACGTTTTTAAGCCTTGTCTCACTCAAGACTGAGATATCGATGGTGTAGTGGCTCAGATCTATAGCGACAAATGTTAACCAGAGAGGGTGGAGAGTTCTGTTAGACAACAGAAAACAACTTTATATACAATCATTATACTCATGGGTGTCTGTGGATGGTTTATATCTAAGTCTGTTTACTACAACGCCTTCAAGTATGATGTTATCACTACCAGAAAAGTATTCAGCAAATTAGCAGAAGGAACGTCATTTGATTCCATTTTCGTTATCTTGAATGCATCTCGTTGGTTGACTGGCCGACATCTACCTCGAGCCTACGCTGGGCCGAATGAGACCGTGTGAGACAAAATGTAAAATGGTTTGAATGACTTACAAATGGTAAATTTAGATCACTGACCTTAAACGACTAACAAAAATTCCATTTATATGTTTCTATGATACACAGCAGCGGGTAACTGAACGTGGAAGATGACATTACCTAATATCAGTTTGTGTTCAGAATATTCTGTCAAGAAACTAGCTCAATTAGTAATATGCCTTATCAATACATTGTTGAAGTGTGGTACATAAAATGATGTGTACTTTAATATGACAGAATGATTCGTTAGCTTAGTGGCTTTTATCTCCCTTAGTTATTGTGTCGCCCACTCATATTAGTTGGAATCGAATATCACACTGTGAAGTCTGCAAACAGTTAGTTATTTTAATAATCAGCAAAGTGTTGGACGGATGGCCTGATCTTGTTGAATCGTATCAACATCAAGCACAGTAGGGAATCTAGTTCACAACCTAAAGGTAAACTTCAAATTAGAGTTTCAGTATTTATTCCAACGGCAGCCCGCTTATGTAGATTTTGTACAGCTTTTTTATTTTACGATTCTCATTGTTTTTCGCAACTGTTACAATTTGCAATTTTATGTGTACATTTTTCATCTGAATTACTCGTCGAGGACACTGAGGTCGCCCAACGGAACGACACGGAATTTAATCAGTTAATTTCACATACGCCCTTAACGTTCGTTCCTCTAACCCTTTATTGTAATCCAGAAATCTATTGCAATACTCCGATCAATAAACCTTGACATTTGTCTCCTTTAATCACTAGTAAAATATTTTCAACCCTTTTCCCTCTATTCCCTACATCAGTATCCGTTCCACGGCCAACCTCATCACGGACCGTTTCGCTTAACCAAACAAGCGTAGGTACCTAGGTGAATAAGCTAAACACTGTCTACCATGTCATCGAAATAAAGTACGCAACAACAACAACAACAACTACACACCTAGCACCTTCACTATACCGGAAGTCCGCTTCAAGCACATACTAGTGGACACAGAAGGCCCACTTCTACACTAGAACGGCTTTACTCATTTGTTGATTTGGATTGACTGTTTCGCACGCTGACTGCAAGTAACGTCCATAAAGCGTCATCTCAATCAAGAACATCGCATGAAGGCTTGTTGAGTATCCTCTTTCGGCCTACCAGCTTTCATCACTACTGTCAATGGTTCTCGGTTCACACCTACAACATTTAACTGGCTGAAAACACTCCCGTCTCATAACCCAGGGACCAATGCCTTGGTGGAACGGTTCCATTGCCAACTAAAAGTCGTTATTCTTGCAACGACGTCTGACCTAAAGTCGTCAGAAAACCTACCCCTCACTTCACGTTGCATTCGAAACACGATTAAAGAGAACGTCGGCTGCACTCCACCTGTGTCTGTCTACGACATCACCCTAATCTGCTAGTTGAAATGCTTACGGATTCCACGACCACTTGCGAGGTAAACCCAACCTCCTGCACTACACGTTTGAAACGGCACATGCATAGGCGAAAACCAGCACCATCGAGGATCAGTCCGAAGCAAAGATATGCACATGAAGACTGGTGTGCATGCCTCTGTTTTCCTCAGAAATGACGCGCAGACGTCTCCTCAATCATCCTCTGACGGTACGCTTAGAGTGCTCGAACTTAAAGACAAGCATTTCACTGTCAAATGTAATGGCATCAATGATTCGGTAGGCGTTGACCGTTTGAGGATAACCCGTGTAAATCCATCTGCCTCGTCTCCTTCCCGTCCTCATCCTCTGATGGTGTCTATTACTTTGTCTCATCAATGTCCTCTAAACAAACCGATTTCACAACGCTCACAAGCAGTCTGGGGATCCCCAACACTCGCTGACGATATGCAGTTTATTCGTCTTCTTTCACCAGGAATATTTGGCGAAGAACTGTGTAAACTTTCTGCCCGTTTTGTAGATTACATACAGTAATGTAAATCATTTTCTTCTCAAACGTATCTCGTCCTAACAAACGATCTGGGAGGCAGTTCTATGGCATTTGTACGGTATTTTATATTTCATCGTTTTCTGTTTTGCGCCCATTTTTTTGTCTTCCCAACTATGCATGTATACTTATTACTTGAAACATAAATTGAAAACCACTTTTTTTGAAGGTCGCACCCCATGTCATCTGTGCGCTGATTTCTAAGGAATTGAAGGCTAACGGAATCTACTGTCTATTTCGGCGTATTTCCGTATTTATCTGTCTCTACGTTTACCTCCATCGTGGATTTGAACTTCTTCATAACAGCCAGACGAATCAGACCTATAAAAAGTACCTTCATTTGACTTGGTGATACTCTAAATTTGAAAACTTTCAGTCAGTTCCTTCTAATTTCGTTACCTTTTTGCTTCGTATTCACTACTCTCCTGTACATGAGGTTTAGATCTAAGTACAACTATACCAATATCAAGTTGATCTGCATGCACTGAGATTCGGCAGACTGCAAGTAAATGGTGTTAGCAAAGAGCATGCCAAAACGTTCAGGCTTTATTCGTGTCTAACGAATCTACAATGCAGTCATCGATGTGTGGCACAATACAAAAGATGTCCATAAGAACCCTGCTTTCGAACTATATCCGTGAATGTTTTATTTACAGAGTTCGTATTTATTAGGAATATGCTCCATATGAAAGTCTATATGAATTTCAGCGAAATTTGACTAGCACTGTTTGTTAGATCCTCACTAATAGATTTGGGAATATCGATTGAGCGACAACATTTTGTTGACCACAATAATGTTGTAACTCAGTGGTCAACTGAATTAGGTTGAATAGTTATGTGGTATACAGAGGGAAGACTGTGAACAAGTGTCAAGTCCCATCTGATTGTGAAATGTTCGATCAGAAGGAACGTTTACAGCTAACGAATATGGAAAGACCAATGACACAGACAACAAACAATATAACACAATCGTACTCGGTTTCCTGGAGATTGATACGACTAACAAAGGCGTCCTGCAACCAGGAGTCTGACCAATTTCAAAAAAATTGTCCATACTTTTATGTGGAATTCTACTTGTTATTCCACTGTCTAACTACCTGAGAGGCAGGAAAATCTTCGTAAACATGACGAAACATTTGCCGGATAGATTGCTGACATATTGGTAATTGCTACTCAAATGAAAAGGACATTGAAACTGTTCATGTCCGTAAAGCCAGTATAGAAATCACTAAATAATACACTAAAGCACACCTGTCTGTAAAGATACGTATACCATCACCAGCTGAACCATGTACAGAAGGGAAACACAATGTCGCGATATCATGCTTAGGCGTTTGTATTTATGCGTGATTCTACAACATAAGCTAACATTTGATCGTTGTATGGCAGAAATGCCAGGGACTTCAAACGTAGTACACGCATTGCATTAATGCAACAGCGAACAGATACACTGCGGTTAATTGCAGTGCACATGATAGCTTAAAAACGAAATATGTCATTAAGTTTGTCATTGCCCATCCTATGAGACTATCATGCAAACACCGGTGGTTGGCGCTTCTAGTCATGTGAACACTGGACAAGAACATAACATACTTCCATCGTTATGAAGTATGTTCTTCACCATTTTGTATGCCTACTGCAGAATATTTAACGTTCATCATTCGATGAAGAGATAACAAACTCAGTCAGAAAAATTCACATATCTCACTTCACACTTTTGTGGGAAGAAAACGATCATCCATATGATGTCAGCCACGAATGAGGTTTTTGTAATTCCAAAATTGGCTTAATGGTGACAACAATGTCAACATCACTCATCTTCTGCGTATGGATTCACTCAATGTGGTGATAGAAATTGACATATTGTTCTTCTGTGATTTCCTTAATTGCAGCATGGACTACTCGTTCCAGGATACGCATGTCATTCTTGCTGAATAAATAGCTGATCGACATTCCCGGTTGTCGATTCAAAACAGTGGATCCACATCGCCTGCTTCATTCCCACCTCCACTATGCTCCAAACATTCTAAATAAGATTGAACGTGCGTAAACAAGGTGTCGATAGCAGTAGGTGCCACTGTCGATAAGCATCTTTGGAACAGACGTTTTCCAAGTCAGGATGACAAGAGTCATTGTCACATGTGACCCCTATCGTTGACACAGCGGTGTCAGCTTCAGGTTATCGATTAGGGCAATGAACCATTGTCTATGGCCATTAATGTTGTAGGCACCCCTTTGAATTATATAGGTCGTGACATGTCATGTCATGAAAGTTTCGTCCTCTGTTCTCCATGACAAAAATGCATGATTTCGTTCAGGTCGATCCTGTGCAAGACAAGTTGAAGTTGGCACCACCAGTACAGCAAATGATCTTATAACCCGCTCAACACTCCAACAGGTGATAAGCAAATTGCTGTCGTACCGCTCTGTTCTCATTTGTGTTCATGCTGAAGGGAATTTGATGCAGCTTCTTCACGGTGATCAACTCCGCAATCAATTGATGACCGATAATTCCTTTTAAAACCCTGCTTTCGCACAAATTTTCAAAAATGTCAGTTTTACTTGCCGGATTTATGGAGATCCATTCCCGTGTCGTATGAAATATCAACTCATCGTAAATGTTACTTCTGTCCTCTGTGGGGTTAAGTTACTTAACTGATGCAGTCGACAATGAGACATGTATGCGATCCTGTAACTGTCTCTGCTCAGACAATCTGCCATACGCTAATCATCCTCTCTTTACTGATGAGTGTTAGTGGATTGCTATTGCCTCGTAGTTTACAGGTTAGTTTAAAAGATATTGTGGTGTAGAAAGGAAGAAAAATCACTTTCGAATCCTTGACAAGTGTTTTCCTAACGTCTTACAATGTTACCTATTAAAACCGATACTTCACGCACGACATCGTAATTGTTGAAGCTTACAAGATTGCGATTAAAATCGGAAATCTCTGTCTTAAAGACCAAAAGTACATATCGAATCAATCGAGATGCATCGCAGCTAATAATGATCACGTTGAAAGCCTCGCCCTGATAGACAGTCACAGTACAAGGCATCTAGCCGCAACATAATCCAGGGGAAACTATGTCAATAAAAACGCCCATTGATCGTCCAAACAAAGCAATTCAGCTCGGTGCATGCAGACCCGTTGCAGCTTTCTCAAACGATGCGCTCCGCCTGCTTGTAAATGAAAACCATCGACGGGAACAGAAACAACAGATATAGCGCAAAAATAGTGGTAAAAGGTTGCTACAAACCTATGTATTTCTATGGTATACAAAAATATTGCACTCGCGAATGAAGTGGCGATCATTTAGATGTCGGATGTCTTCTATAAGCCTAACAATTAAAACATAAATATACGTTAATTAAAAGTTGCCAGTGTTTTCGGAATTCTTAGGAAGAGTATGTTGTCACGGACGTTAAGCACTTAACCCCTCGCTAATCAATCATGTATGCAGAATTTTTGTTGATGTGCGCGGAACAAACCGTTGGCAATCTGAAGCTGTGTCATAAATCATTTCATTACGGTGGGTAAAATTTTATCAAAGCTGAACGGTCAAAAAAAGTATATGTTTCAAGCGTTCGTTGTTTTCTCTTTACTTTGGTTGACATTCAACCGGTTCATTGCACGGTGTGCTGTGCTGACATGCAACTTAAACGACCAACGTGTACGTCTTATATCTAGATTAGTGAAGTGTATGCAAACCTATTGTCAATTATTAAACCTCAAAAATACAATAAACGTGTGTTATGACCGAGCGACAGAACGTTAGTCGTTATATGGCAATGAATTTCATGACACACATCCAAAAGTCTATGGTTTACCTTGCATCCGAATTAACAAGACTGTAAACACTATTGTTTACAGCGAGGAACGTGGTTCCTATGGTCATTACTGCAATTTTGTGATTTTGTGATGTTTCTGTGATTTCAGACCCGCACAGTCAACTGACTTACAAGGTGTCCGTCTACTATATTTAAACAACTGTAAAGATCCATGGATCTCCAAGCATGGGCTGACTAAAACAGCCGACACTAATGCGCAGTACGTTACTCCCATGAATATCGTGCCGGTCTTCAAAAGTAACGGGAGCACACACACGAAAATTTAACAGCAGTTTCTTGTGAAACTAGGGGTCACGTTGTGTGTGTACACACACCTTGACTCATTCGCCACAGCAATAAAAATACACCGTCTGTCTGCCACAAAAGATGCACCTTCATATGCTAAATGCGATCCAAGCTGTCCTGGAGAAGCTTGAACAAGTCTCTGCAGCTAGGTAGTCCACTTTTCAGGAAATAAACCAGACGTGAATAACTTGGAAAGTTTATGTTGCCGAGTGGACGTACCTAATGTAGACAGCAAAACCTTGCAGTCGACACTAAAAACAGAATTTTAAGTCAATTAAGCTAATTATCAGTCTGTGTGGTCTACTTCTGCTCCATGGTCCTACTGAGTTTAGATTACTTTGACCCACAGTGGCTTTGTGGCCCCGAGCAATCGAGAAACGTTTGTTGAACCTGAGTAATACGATATGTACTAAGTAGTAAATCCTAGTAGCACAATTTTCCCTTCTAGTATTGTAGGGTTAGTGGTATCCATTGGACCGTGTCGACAAAATCGAGTTACTTTTCCGTAGGCTTGTCTTTCTGACGGAGTGCGGTTGGTTCGTTTATCCTATCAAAACGTAGTCCACCTCTTGGTGCAATTTAGCAATTAATGATGAATCCTGGGTTAGTCCACTTACTTAACTGACTAGACTGTTTCAACAGAACACCCTTAACCGATAACCACGCTTACGATTTCTCAATATTTCATGGTCAACAGGCTGGCATCATGGTGTAATTCTCATCCCCGCAACCACGAGGTTTAGACAGATGTGCTTCTCCTCCGGACTAGCGTACTCGGGTTGCCAAATTTAGGAGCAAGATTTGGAACCATCCTTTTGTGAAATTCTCGCGCAAACAAGCACATATTCAAAGGTTGTTTACATCTTTCGGAAAGGCTGCTGTTCCCGATAGAACTCAAAACTACTGTCTGGAGCTCGTCTGTTAGATTCGTTTTTTTCGTAGCTACCGGTTCAACAAGTTAAGACGAAGTGGTTTACGGTCATCGGGACTGTTGAGTCCGTGCTACACAGAATTACTGATTTACAGCAGCCCTGAATATTGTAAATGAATGCAAACCGCCAACGTAAATAATCCGAAAACATCTGATGGGTAGTAATAAGCATCTGCCAGATCCGGAAAACTTGTCAGAAAATAGTCAGTTTGGTAACGATTGATCTTCAGTTGTTTAGATATAGTTACCGGTAACCAAAATATTCAGTTATGTGACTTAACTCCGCCTGTGCTCTAGAATGGGGTCACTGCCTAGTAATAATTTGATTCAAAGCAGGACAGGGGGTGGGAATGTTGTGTTACGAGAGTAGCAGAAGAGACCTACCCAAACCATGCGCGTCGTTCCAATTTTCATGAGTTAAAATATACCACTAATTTCACTTATGGCGTTTTAACAGTTGTTAATGTGATGAAGATATTGTCAGGTGAAAGTAACCGGTGTTTAATCAACTGGTCTAAACGGTTACCAACGGGATAGTCAACGGCCTACCCAGCCAAAGCAGGTCATGCCAGTGATTTGATTTAGTTGTTACTGTCAACCACTATCTTTTAACTAAATGGCTCCCACACACCATGTGATCACCTAGTTGACCTTCATGAGTGCTGTAGAAACCGAACAGAACGATATCGCTTCCGTTGAGAAATGTTGCTCTAAAGTGCTGGTCGGGCCGTTTCCAATTGGATGATCCGAAATACGAAATAAATAGGTAGTCTTGAAAGAGATCCCAAAAGTCCAAAAGATGAAAAGAATTCGTAACTCTAGAAATAGAAATACCGGTCGCCACGCTCACACGCCTACCAATCTTTTACTTAGCCATTTTCTCAAACTTGCAGAAAGTTTTCGTGACACACTAGAAGAAAAACTCTGAGAATATCAACTGAAAATATTGAATATACCTTTTATGGATATATAACAATTTTTAGTAATTCTGCGTTATGTTTGTTACCTTTCCTACACAAGTTTGAAAGCATCATCTTCAGTTGCGTCATTAAGTCAATGTTTGTTTGTTTTTATAAATTAACTTTCTCAACAGCACAAGTTCCTCATATACTGACAGATAAATTTTGCGGGCTAAAATTGTGCTAAAACTGGGTTTCGTGATTTGTAGAACTCAGCTAAAAGCAGTACAATATCAGTCGAGTCAAGTCAACTCAACAATTTGCTTCCTACATCCCAAAAGATGGGCTTGTAAAAACCGATACCGTCACATGTTCAGAAACAATAAAAACAAAGATATACGAGCTACAATGGTTGAAGTAAAACTGGAGAAGCAAGATCATAAAATTAACGTTTTGCAATCAAAGGAACGAAAAGATTCATATTGTTCTATATTCAGTCACTCAGTGAGGTCGAGGGAAATGTATTAAGGATTAACCACAACTCTGACTGGATGAAGGATCAATGAGTAATTATACGGATGACCGCGGGCACAAAACAGCATAAGTGTAGACTATGTTGCGGACTTGAACAAAGAATGAAGTCGGTCTCGGGTCAGAAAACAAAAATCATCTGAGAACATCATATCAGCAAACGTTTGCATGCCTCCAAATGACATTAATCAAGAATACTGATAAGAGATATGTCCAAACTGTCTTTGTAAGCAACCGGAAAAAATGGAAATATTGTTAAAAACTTAAGATCACTTTGAAAGAGGACGGGAGATTGGGAAATAGCAGTATAATAACTGAAAAGATAAAGGGCGCTTATAAGTCTCAAAGTGAGCAAACAAGTTTACAATTGAACCACTTGGAAACAACGTCACTCGATCCTTATGAAACCATAATTGTTACGGAGTATCGCTGAATATCCTGACATAGGAATCCTCTTAAGTAAACGAGTGACGATTGGCAATGAATGGGCACGCTCTGAATGTGTAACAACACGTGGTGCACAATGGGTTGTAGACAAAGATTGTAGCTCGTAAGGAAAACCCCAAGACATTCGAGGTATTTGTAAACAGTTCAAGTAAGTGCTTTGTGTGTGATTGTATTTTAGCGGGTTTTGTTCAAGTAATCAGTACTCAGTCCGATTATTATGGTAGTAAAGGTCCAGATCGCTACACAACAGAATACTTATGACCTTCACCAGCACAGCTAATTCAATACTGTATGCCTTCTGTCATAGTGCAACACCGCGTTATTATTGATGGCCGTTTGACCCGCTGAGTTGGTCTAGTTTGACTGAACAGACATAAACTAGTGTAAAATTCCAAATGGCTTTGTGATATCGATTCACGTATCGACTTCATTGGCTGAACATAATTCACCTCGTCCAGTACATGGATTGGCCGTCAATCCTAGATCCGTACACAGTACATTAGTAACACACAGGTATGGTTTTGAAACGGGTAGAAGCATACTGTTTCTAACACGTGCACACACTTATCTATAAAATGTCTACACATACAATTCAAAAATCAGTCAGTAAACCACATTAATGTTGAGCCGAGAAAACGTGTCACAAAGGTCGTTTATTGATCGCAGTGAAACAGATGTGTTTTAACTCAGTGAGAGTTAACCGAGGTCATTTATATAATAATACAATGGTCTCAGTGTTAACAACTTATCATTGACAGCTTTGCCTGCTAGCTGTACCCATATACCTCTCATTCTTAAATTTTCCCCAATAGCATCTCCGGTCGGACTACTCGCGAGTAGTATAGTTCATTCGTCCACTTTTACCGCTATGAATGGCAGACTTAAACACTCAGTTGGTTGTAGTACACTGCCTAAACGGTATCTGGTAGGATAGGTTTCTTCTCTATCTCTATAATGTAAATCAATACAATTTGTTAATGTCACAAGGCAAGAAAAAACTCCATAAGGTGTATTCGCGTGACCGGATGTAAACTTCGCTCACCTGCCCTGCGTTATGAGTGTGACAAGTGAGCTTATAGCAGCTGACGTTAGGTATCATCATTTACAGTGTGTAACACGTGGTTCCGCCCAGTCAATTGGTATAGACATGTCTCTCGTCGTCTGGAAATGAAGATAGTTCGGATTTTTTTTATACACCATGTTCTTTTTTATCAACCATGCAAATTAACAAATAGAATTGAAATTCATCTCTTCAAACAAATAAAATCCGCTGCCTCATTAGTCAACTATGCAGCAATATCACGTGTGTTTTCCCGTCAAGACTAAGACCAAACATGAAGGTCATGCATATAGCTGAAGCTCGTTAAACTCTATATACAAGTGATTTTTGAAAACGGAGGCATGTCGACTGTAGATATCCTGAATGGATTAATATTAATTGTTCCCTTCAATCTTCGACTATCCCTTTCCTGTATCATTCCCAACCAGCCATTTATCTTAAAACATCGAATAGCTGCAACTCTCAAATAGCGATATGTGAACTTCCTCACCATTCTTCTTCGCGGGACATTTATAGCCCATTAAGTCCTCCATGTTCGTCTACATTTCCTAAAATGGCAAACAGCATGCTATACGGAACTAGTGTCATAGTTTACTTACGGTAATCTGAATACCACAATCAGTGTTTGAGACATCATGACAACTGATCTCGGATGAAAAATTCTCACTTCAGACTCACAGATAACCATGGGAACTATTAGGTGGCGGGATGCGCTCAAAAATTCAACTGCTGTCATACCATTTAAGACAGTATTCCCCAAAGTAGACGATGTTTTAACCACAAGCCAAAGTTAGAAAGAAGGGTGCTCATGACGAGACTCCGCAAGATGAGGGTGATGGAGAGCCGCACTTCAAATTTGTAAGTTGCAGTACTCAAAAGTCCCTCTACATGTCTTTCAGCTTGTTATTGATGCGCTCAGTTTCTACACTAATCCTTAAACCTGCATGTAAATCTACAGTGGAGTTTCTTCACTGCCCTTATTCGTTACTGTTGTTTTTTTGTGTTCACAAAATGCACGTCAAGTATGGGATGCAATGACACTACTTTCAGGATGGTAGACAGGCAATGACACCGCCCTTAGGGTACTTAAATGGTGACAAAGTGAAAACGTTTGGGAACTGTTGGTCTAAGATGTCTGAACTATCAGCAGTTATAGACAGCTGAACTAATCCTTGACCACACTGTCATGAAGAACCAGTTTTCAAGGAAAGTGTATGCACATCGTCAACCTTACCAGTGTTTGAGTTGAAATGTTGCAGAGACCAAAGCCGTAAGTCACTTGAGCAAATACACCTCATACGGCTTACTCTACACCACTTACGGTTATAAAAATACAACCTAATTCCAGAATGAACCCGAAGGAATAAGACCGGGGGGCAAGTGATTTGAGGCCATGATAGACCAGTCTGTCAGTAATGATTAATCAGATGATAAGTCAGCGTGAATGTGAATAAGTACGTTCCAAACTGAAAAGATCAAAATATAGTGGGAACATGGAGCGAGAGAGATTGCACTACGGGATTAAATTAGTATACTTTAAAAAGAAAACAAATACACTTGAATTTAATTGCAAACAGAACAATATCTTCAGCATAGAATATATCAACAAAGCAGATGAACGGAAAAATAACAAACCACCATTACCCATATTTCAGAGTGAATGAATGAGTCATTTACCGAACAGTGAGAGTTGTTGATCGACACGACTGAAGTACATACAGTCAATTTAACTTGTATGTACTGGCACACCTTTTTTTCATTGATAGAACATTCGTGACTCATCGATCCGAGACGGCTAGTATACTCGAATCCTTATTCTTGATAAGTAGTAGGGGATTATGATTTTCGTATAGATTGAACATCACCCACAATCGATCGTAGCTGTCGCATTCCCGTGGTTCAAGTCCTGGCAGTAGCGATGATATGCATTACTGAGGAGCTCTAATGAGAGCGAAACTCGAGTCTAGTGCTTATTTTCGAAAGGGGCCGAAATGCAACAGCTACGATCAATTTTGGGTGATGTTCAATCTATATGAAAATCCATATTCGTTGCAATGCCATACGACCGCGTCATCACCGCCTATTCTAACTGTAGCTTCCGTTAGTACAGTATTTTTTAATTCACGGTTATTCGCCGAACTTTTGAACGTTCATCAAGGTCACATTCCTCCAGGAGTTCCGGTCAAAGGCTGTGTTGTGTCATGATCTAGGACCTACGCTACACCGCGAAGAACTTGAATAAAAATCAAACACTCACAGTTGACTGCAGTCTTTGCAAGACTATAATCTTTCAAGATAGCTCCGTTAAAAAAGTGGTATTAAACTTGGGTTTTGCTATTGCTAGAATTCATCAGCAATATTCTAGCCACGACAGGGGTTGAGCTCCAACACAGTTGTCATGACCACAGTATCGTCGACTTATCAGCAGCACGACCAAGTTATATCTTAAAGCTCAACCATTTTTGCTCGCAGCTAATGATCATTTAGTTAAACGGCGTTTTAATATTGCAGTTTTTGACCACCAAAATCACGCCTAAGTGTCTGTGGCTAACCGTAGAACTGCAGTCTCTATAACCCTTCATTAGACTTCTGACGGAGGTGTCCCTGGTAAAAAAGCTAGTTCCGTATCAGTATCGTTTCACTCCCGATCACGTGTGATTAGTGAGTTATCGAAGTATTCAGATCCATTGCAGATTAAAGAATGCCGGAGTTCACTTTAGATACTGAAGAAGGGAACGGCCCAGATACCACAGAGATGGTTGATACATTGTCCATGCTTCGCTGCCATACATCTGCGTGGACAACACCACAGCGTGGCAGACAAGCAGCTCGGTTTATTGTCTTCAGGTTACTATTTTTCTAAACACGTCTTGGGAAAAATCCGAATGCACTGCAGTTCACGGACAACCCCGTCGGCAGATTGTTCCCCTAATAGAAGACGCTTGAACAAATAATTTGCAATGTCCCAATGGTGTGAATTTCATGTGCAGCAGTAGCATTGCAGTTCAAAGAATGCGAGAATAATTGTCTTAACGTTGTTGATAATCATCGGCAATTTGATTGCCGCGGTCTGAAAAGCTTGGGATCATTCGTTGCACCCATTCTTCATCATACACAAAAGGATTAGTGTAATCTGCAGTCAATAGCGCGCGAATGGTTGAGTTACAGAATAAGATCAATGCACCGAAAAGTTGGGTATTCAGAAGACAACCACTCTTACTGTATTCGACTCGAACACTGTCTCTCAGGTTCTGGCGAACAGCTCTAAGTTTTTCCATCAACTGTAAACTAGTAAAACTAACAATGACTGAGAACCCAAGTAAAACCAGGACGTACATGCTGTGTTTAACTGACTGGTAGAAAAATCTGGAAAATGGAATTTAAGTTGATGAAAGCAGTGTCAGTTTACTCGAAAATATCCTATTAATAAAAAACAGCAGTATAGTTTAACAGATTACCACCGGACAGCAACTAGGTTGGTTCTGATTTGACGGATTGTTAGTGTGCTCCACGGCTTTGATTCAATCAACCCGGTTGTGTGAAGTCGGCACACGTTCAAACAGGTTGTTCCCAACACAAGTCCATTATAACCGAACCCAACGTAGCAGCTGACCTTTGAATTGATTGGCTGGCATTAGTCAACTTCTGTTCTATACGTAACAGCTAATGCGTGGGCTCTGATTGGCCAGGCGTTCCCATGTAAGAAGGCTGCCGCAATGCACTCATGATAATATTTTATCAAGAGGACTGAAAAGAAGAAAGGAAGCAAACCGTCATAGCTTAGACTTGGAGTCTACAAAATGGCCAAGGGTATCTGGTTCATGCAACTGAAAAGTTTGCAATAACTTACCTGAACTGACTGAACACTGCGCCTCTTCTTCGCTGGTCTGTCGTGGGAACGCGGCTGACTTACCAGATCGAAACATCCGCGCCCTCCTATATAAGTACATGCATAATTATGTGCGTAAACACTATAGTATTCAAATTTCTCCTATCATAATCTCGCCAGAGTCATACTGTGTAAGTTTCGTTCACCCGAACCGTGCAAACTGGCAGGTTTCCTAATCGAGCGACATGGCGCTCGATGATTCGCTCAGTTGCTCAAGATGGTCAACAATGAATACACTAGCTTATATTCACTACACTCCTGATTGCTCTCACCCGGTCGATAGATCAGAATTAATGTACTGAGTTTTGCTTACCTACGTACTACCTAGATGGCTGACGAAACTTGTGTTCAAAGTAGTCTATTCTTACAATTAAAAAACTTCCGGCACATGCGCCCGATTCACGTAATTTCTATTCTTTCGGTAAAATGAACACACATTTACGCCATTTGTGTTGCGCCTCTCTTGATTGCTGGACAGTGCGTATTGAGGCACACTAATGCACACGCCTGCGAGGCACAGTACATACCAAAACCCAGTGCGTAAAATTGTGTCAGGTCGTTCTGTATGTATTTGTGAACGTAGGCAGCACGTCTGGATTGGGTCTTTCTGGCAGATGTAACATAACCGGTAGGTAGTTTAGCCATAACATTGAGACAACATTTCTACGAAATGTATGTTATCGTAAAGATTAATGTGATGAGCTTGTGGATTTAGTGAACGAATCGGTCAGTGAACCGTAAAGTTATGAGAGGATGTCGAGAAATTACAACGTGTTTTTCGTTTATCAGCGACCAACGTAAAACCTATAGTATGCTCGTTCGGGTTGACATCTCACAGTTGTTGATATCAAGAGATTAATGCTCACGTTTTGACCACTCTGAAAGTGTTCTAATAAATTGGTCATCAGAATCATTCCGAAAAACCTAAGACTGCGTTCAGACCCTCACAACTGGTAGTGCAAACTGATGAGGTGTGTTTGATATGTATTTGATAGACTATGGTGGGGCTAATTTTTTCTAACCAGTCACTTTATATCCTCTCCTAACGACTGTTCTCATAAACACACTTGCGACAGTTGACTATCTCACTACAATCTGCTGAATTCATTGAACCGCTCGCAAACAAAATAGTTTAGCCACCTTTGGCATTCTCCAATTTGGAACATGCTTATAACTGTTTTGAACAATAAAAATGGTACTAAATAACAAGTGAATCGACTTCAAACGTCTTCCAGTTGCGGGAATTTCAAAAGAAATCCAAACAGAAATGGTTAACCTCACATGGAAAATAAGTTTCCGGAGACAGAGAATTTATTCATACACGAAGGTACACAAGTAAGAACGGCTGTAATTAATTGCACAGAAATCGTTTGTGCATTATTTCACCTAGAACTCTACTTTATCACTGTTTTTTGTTAATAAAAGCTTATCATGGTCTCCAGTTTCTCATTCAGAACATAACTCAGATAACTCAGGATGATGTGTAACAACTGGTCGGGTATTGATCCTTTAGGGCAAGTAACCAATATTTCACTGCACCATATGAGTTGTTGACATTTACATGTTAACACTTTCGCGTTCGTCAAACGTAAAATAAGGAATTCCGTTAAAGTGGATATTTAATCATAGAAACTGTGATGAAACGGCGCCAAGTCATATCTAGTTAAACGGAGAGAAAAGTAGAACACTGATGAATTTGTGCATCCATAGTCAAGAAATCCACGTAGAAGAAAATCTAGATTTTATATACGGGCCGAACATGAGGGTGACCTTAGGACTGCTGGTTAGCGGTCTGTATTACGTGTAACAACGATGCTGGTCATATGGACGGATCCAGAAATCGCTAATTTTATTGTCGCCATAATGCGGTCAGATAGAGTTAGAAATTTAAAATCAATGAATAACCTATTTACTATGGTAGTCAGCTTCGTAGGATATGACCGACTTACACACGCATGTGCAAACATAACAGGTTTTGGTCATCTGAGGTTGTCTTCAACTGCTACACACTGAAACCAGTTCATTCTTGTCCACGTCAGAAATTAAGTCAGTCTTTAATAGTCCTGCTGAAAATATTAAAGATAGTGCAGTTCTTTATACTGTCAATCTTGTGACGTCATCCTGAGATTTCACAATCAACTTTGTCGGAAAATCTTACTCTTTTGTCGTACCCTTCTTTAAAGCGTCATCCTTGGTTTTGATATGCTGAATTTGAACATAGCTGGAAGTCTCATCACACAGACAGGAAGTCTCAGTGACCGGCTGCCGCTAAATCGTCGACGTCCGGCACCGTGGAAATTACCTACTGTCTGTTCTATGCCCTTCACTCTCTCATGCAATCCAATGGCGTTGGCTGAGCCATATACACAGAAAACGTTCACTTCTGTCACTGTCTTAAGCGAGTGCTAGCAACTGCAAAAATAAACGTTGTAATGCCACAAGATTTCGGAAGTTTACATAATGCAGCTAGATTATAATGACAACTTCTAGCTGTCCGCATCACATGAGTTTTTCTCCGATTCCAAGGTAATCCCAATGAATAATCTATTTTGACATTTCAGTTAGAATCCCCAATCTGTTGAGTTTGGATGTTACTAGTGTTCCACGTCAGTCACTGAATAGGACGTGCTAGTCCATCATCACCATATCGACTGAATAGCACACCATCCTCACAGACTGACACATCTTTGAGAAGAAGCACGATGACGATACAACGAAGGGCGAACGTACAATTTTAGTCAACTCTCTAATACTACTTAAAATACTAAGGAGGTCTCGTTGCTAAGGAAAGCGGTATAATCCGATAATTTATTCAGTGTGGAGCAAGGAAGCAACTTGCAGATCACAGCTTCATCCTGATTAGCAGTACGATCATTTACGATATTCCAGTTAGCAGAAGCTGAATCGTTTTTTTGTTACATTCCGATGAGTGACGTATTGGTGGACACTTGGGGAGTAGCAGGAGCCAGTAACTGTACTGTTTTCAACATCTAATCTACACCACTGAAGAATCGACGTAGTCGCGACTATTAGAAGCTGGTGGTTGCAGTACTTCATCCATGTTGTTAGGCAGTTTTATTCTGCTCTGAACTAATGGAACATAGCACCAGTGACATGACGTAAGTTGTCGATGATCTTCTTTATACTCATGTACTGCACCTGAAGAATTAAACCAGATAAACTTTAGTTAGATAGTACGGTCTGAGAGAAGAACCTAGCAGTTTGAGAAGTCTTGCCTTTGTTTCAGATGAATAACTTAAAATGAACTTCGACGCCTAGCGTTTTCCATTAAGTGTTTCGAAAATCTTCATTGAATCATAGAATAAAAAAGTGCAGCAAACATATTTTTTTCGATAAAATTTCATCCGGATTTTACAATTATAAAAGAAAATGAAACTAAAAGCGGTCACTTTCAAAAATTGGTAACGGTCACAATTCACCCTATCTCAATTTGGTGTTCGTGGACGCCGACTGGGCGTTAACTGCCTATGTGCTGTCATCGAAACTTGCTAAAATAATTGGAGAATAAACCAATCCACATCACTGGTATATTTCATGGTTATTGAGCAACGTATGCAAGTGAACTGCCTAAAAAAAACTGCCTCACATGGTCCCCTATGAGAAGCAAGATCATGTAAGCTTGCAAGTGTCAAGCTAAAGCGAGGCATATCACGTGCGTATATTGCATTGGGTGACTGAAGTACAACATCCGAACTTTCAGCTGTAATTATTCCGTCAAGTCACAGGGTAGTGATTGACGGAACCAGGGTGTGAATATAAGTTTCTATCGAAAAGAGGACAATCGGCTGTAGGAAAGGCAAACCCTCATTCGTTATCCCTTATAAAAGGAATTGATGAAATGCAAATATATGGAAAAATATCAGTGACGTTGCAACTACTACCAGTTGCGCTCATTTACTGCAACAAGACGGACAACATTGCTTGATCACATGCGAACACATTACTTGAACCATGGAACGAATTAGGAACATCAATTGATTCTGGCTCACACGTCTGACTGACTGCAGCGATTTGAGTTCTATCATATACTCAATCTCTCACAACCAACAAACAAAAAGGCAGTACACCTCATATTCATACAGTTGGACTATTCGCCACTAGATTCGTGTAGTCACTCATATTATGCTTATCTCCGTGCCACAAATTTCCAATCTGTTCATCTGGTATAAAGAAGATTCTGAGTCAGAAGTAAACAACTGGCAGTAAAAATAATTTTAACAAAATAATCAAGAAACGTAAATCTTTGGACGTTTACCGTATCCAATCAAATGCACACGTAATTAGGTTATAAGTAAACAGGTTTACAGTTCGAGAGCCAACTATTTTTGGGTTTCTCACATTTATTAATATTACGCAATTATTATTTACGCTACACGTAATGTGAGCGTTTCAATCATACACTCGTATTTGGAAGGTCGACAGTTGAAACTGAAGAAGCAATACATTTTGTCGGAAATTATTAATTCATACAAACACAAGACCACAATGGAGGTCATCCTAGAAAAGCTGAATCAATCAAGATGGGGGGCTAATTGGTTTAATAAAACTAATTTTAATTCCGATTGTATTAGGATCCGAGGATTAATGACTTGTAGAAGACGTATTTGCAGGCGATCGAGGTTCAAAGCTGCACATAATTCATCCTGGCGGTGAATCTGGCCTGACTGGATACATGCTTGAGCGACACCAATTTTCCAACAATGAAAAAATTCAAACAGTGAGTGTGCTTCCTAAATAAAGTGTGCGAACAATCTAATCGTTCTGTAGTAATAATCCGTGGCAAAGCACAATGTTGTTGTGGTATTGAATAGATATTCACTGAACCACTATATCTAGTTGATGAACTATCCCGACCTGTTTCATATGTACTAGTTTCCCGTTTTATTAGGGGTAGTTGAGAGTATCGTGAAATGTAACACAGTAGCGTATGAGAGAGGACTTTTAAAGGATATCGAGAGGGAACAGTGTAAAGACCCTTCCAGCAAAGCAGTAGCGAATGCGCCTCTAAGGAACTGTTCTGGAAAGTGTGAGCGTCTTATTCGGTTAGTGCATTGTGAAACAGTGTTAAGCCAGGAATTCCAGCTGTACCAGGATGACATATCATAAAGGTTTATAAATACCGATAGTGAATACTGGTATCTGAATTACTAAGTTATGAAGTAGGACCATTAAGACTTCGACAGGTGAAACTGAATAGGTATTACGGAGCATGTGTCAACACACATACCCGGTTTTGTATAAAACATTATCGATCGTAGCTGATTCTCGTTCGCCAACATTACTCACGTGTTATCAGAAATTGTAGGATCGTTTGGAAATCTGGTATATTCGTAGAGTCGAGAAGCTGGAGAGGACTGGTTAGGAATGGCGTATTATTCAGATTTGTAATATGGTGCAAACAAACGGAATGGACGTTTGTGCGGATAAGAGGCAATACGAAACAGACAATGGGAACATGGCGTGAGTTGTGAATAACAGTACCTTTATTTCTTCGGACAAAGGTTCAAGAGCATGCAAAGGTTTGGAATAAACAAGGTTTAAGTGACAAATCATAGACAAACGTAGTCAGTAATAAGTAAATAGGATAGTTACAGATGGGGTGGTCGAGAGCGCATTACCATCTTAAGAGTGGGTTTGAAACAAACTACCTGTGGGCATATTTCCAGAATTGCAACGTCACAAAGGCATAACTTATGAACAAGATGAAGAATATAAAATGTCTTGTTAACTCCAATCGATGACCCCTCGATCAGGACTTCTCTCCAAGTTGAAATCACAGAAATCATTGACTTGTTGAGCGATATTTCAACTCCTGATGAGTAGAATGGAATTTTGGTTTTCATATAGATTGAACATCACCCACAATTGATCGCAGCTGTCGCATTCCCATAGACTTTTCAGTCAGCCCCATTCGAAAGAAAGCCCTAGACTCGAGTTTCGCTTTTGTTAGAGCTCAGTAGTAGTGCACGTCTATGAAAATGCGACAGCTGTGATCAATTGTGAGTGACGTTCAAGTTATATGAAAAAATCAAAATACCGCACAACAAGTTAATGATTTCTGTGATTTCAACTTGAAGAGAAGTCCTAGTTGAGGGGTCATCGACTGGGGTTAACAGGCAGTAACTGTGTCTCCTCTCGAGGCGATCGGGCAACCAGATCATTACTCACAAGCGAAAGAGATTAAGCAACAGTCTTGACAACTTAAGCATGTAATCTAAGGACAGTTTGAAACCTAATCACGTAACAGCATCATGAGAGATGGTCGAATACCACACAACTCGAGAGGAAAATATCCTTCTGTTGGTGCAGTATTGAAATAACCGAGAAAAAACAAACAAACTGTCCTATCCTGGTTATCCGGGAGTGACAAGATTGATTTGACAAAGACAAGACACTGCTTCAACATTACACCAGGGCCGACAAAGCGCAAATTAATGTGCTTCAGTTTAGTTATTTTATTACATTCAATATTCAAAGAGAAGCTTATCAACAATTTTTAGCATCAAATAAGTGCCTGAATTCGGCCAAAATTTGGTTGTAATTTTCTTCTGCACCTGTTTGATGCTAGCAGTTTTCACTCAGTTCACGCTTTTCCCCTGTGAAATGTACTTTGCGATTATATTTTGGAAAAACCTTAACCAAAACTTGGGCGAACACTTGAGGTGTAACTGGCAAGAGTCTTGTTGACTATCTGGCTTTGCCAATTCGAGTTGCACCATTTCTTTATTGACAACAACGCGTTCAGTGGAAATGATATTGTCACTTGAAGGAAGCGTCTCATACAAAGAAGCAAGCTTCAATGTTTAGGTTAAGCCCTTCACTATTATGGTGAACATCACGTGGCTGTTTTTATTAACTCAAGTGTCTGAAGCAGCATTGGTAACCCAGAGTTGTTAAAGCGTACACAGCAGTAAGTCGAAGTACTTAATTATGAATATTTGATGGAAACCACCTACTTATAACTCTGCTTGAACTGTGGGTTCTTTTATTTCATGGATTTTCGTAAAATGGTACTTACATAGTGACTTAAGCCACCTGAGAATGCATCACTGTGTGCTAATACACTAACTAGCAATGTATGTTAATACTAGGTAAAATGAGATGTTCTCGTAATTTAAGATAATGGTCGGTCACCTGTCTGATCCGAACAATCCTCAGTTCAACAGTTCTGACTAACTTGTCAGAATGTACCATACTCAAACCCGACATCGGCGGGCTTAGAAGGCCTAACTCTTCCGAACCATTATATTTCACGGTAGAAAACAATCTGCAGCAAACCCAAACATTCAACCTCGATTTTGACGAAGAACAATGCAACACTGCTGAAGTAATATATTTTACCACTGACGAAACCATCTTTAATATTTAGTAAGGTAATAATAATAATAACACAGCATTACGAGCAAGTTGTAATGCTCTACAGTTCAACCACTTCGGGTGGCCTTCTTCAGGAATGTTGATTTAGAACACTTGAAATTACTTACTCAGTGACACAGATTTTCCTAGCCAACTGTTGTTTTGCTAGTGGGAAGTGTCATGTCTATCCATCTCCCCTTTTAAACAGTTGACAAAACGGTCATAGTCGAAATGTTGATAGGCAAAATTGACTTATACTGGGTGTAAATATACTTGGCATAAGTATTTGTCATGTGATCAGAGCACCAAAGCAATTATTGTACAACTGCACTGTAATCCCATTCTACCTATGTCTGACTTAGTTCTATTCAACGAGAGTTGGTTTTTCGTGTCAAAAGGGTACACCGTTCACCCAGTCCATGTCAAACTGATAGGCTTCTAGCGTTGATTTCCTCTCTGAGAAATGTAACAGACTGACTTGTTAATTGTCTGAAACATCCCTAGGTAGAAAACAGTAAATAGGAACCGCAGTGGCCTCGCAGTCTTACATCTATTTTTAGTACGTCAGATATTTTGAGGGCCAATTTTATATATAAACATATCACGTTTGAGCAAAAATGAATACTTTCCCTTATCATACATATTTTCACTTATGGAATATCTTCTCAAGGCTGGTAGAATTTTTTGCATAGAAGTACACTTAAACATTGTGCATGGTATGTGGTATAAACTGTCATGTGGGTGGTTTTACACAAAATCTGTTTTGAGTAGTTCGATGTGGAAATCTTTCATGTCGTAACTTATTGCCCTTTTTGTTCAAGTACACACTTACTATCGATTACAGGTGTATGACTAACGGTCTGAATTATTATGGGGGGCAAATCATGCACCATTGATCGAAGATTTCAAACTAGCCCAAGCACTTCACCTATTGCACTTCGGCAAGAAATACTAGAATTCAGATTTTCCCCTTTGATCTTGTCAATAAAGCCCTTCTTAGTTCTGGACAGAATTCACATCTTTGTAAATTACTATCCTAACCACTAAATTGATTTATCTGATCAATTTATCAAAAGTAGAAAGATTTTGATGACATCAGTATGTAGCAGAATTATTGATTGTGAAATTGATCATATGTAACAAGATAATCTTCAAAACGAGGCTG
The DNA here is from genome assembly GCA_013368495.1 of Paragonimus heterotremus. NCBI lineage: Eukaryota > Metazoa > Platyhelminthes > Trematoda > Plagiorchiida > Troglotrematidae > Paragonimus > Paragonimus heterotremus. The sequence continues at coordinate 90,630 of LUCH01001332.1, forward strand.
CCCGGCATGCGTTTGAAATATTGCAACATTATGGATTTCAACCAAATGATTCATTACGATTATCGACAGATAGTCTCATTTCAGACTTCTCATACAGTTATCAGCTGTATGAAAAATGTTGGCTTATTAGTCAACGAAGGGTTCCTGGATGAACGTATTGGTTCTGTAGAAAGTAATCCTCACGTCGTATCCACACATGCGAAACTGTTCAATAATAGATTCCATCGGATGTCTTAATACGATTTACTATAGTTCATCTGAGAACACCTATGGGCAAACAACTCTCATTTATGCCCCATAAATTTTATATGGATTATACGATTAAATATTTCACTTTCACTTATTGTCTTTTACTTCGCAATACGATAAACAATCATGCGTTTCGTAAGCGTTAGCGAAGAATGGATTCAGGGTAAGTGTTTTGATGTAAATTATCCACAAAATAGAGATAATAATCTAACTTGAAATATTTATTGAAAATTTGCCTTTGTTTGTTGACTAACAACTCAACGAAAATTTAGAACCCTGTTATGAACTACGCTTACCTGTTTTCTCGATGGAGCGACAAAGTCTGTTCCTTACTTTTGGGCACAGGTTGGCCTCCCTTCACTGGGCTTCGATACGTCACTCGAGCAAATTTTCCCTTCCTCAGAACAAGTCATATTTACTGATGACTAGTAGATGATTACGGTTTGCACACAGATTGGATGTCACTCATAATCGATCGTAACCTTCGCATTCCCGTGGATATTCCAGTCAGCCCCCTTCAAAAGAAAACATTAAACTCCCTTCTAACCTGTAGACGGTTGTAGGGATTTTTAAACTTTGTAAGATATCAGCATCAATTTTAGTACGAATGAAGACAAACCGTTCGGGTGTCGTGTTTAAAATATGTGGCGTGGGTTGATAAATACAACCAGACACGGGAGTGTCTTATCTACAGCAATCTCACTCGCACTTAATGAGCAGAGTTCTACCAATCCGTTCAGATACAACGCACGTTGATCAAACCATAACAAACCATCGTAGATCTCTGTTCCTTGGTTGGCATGATTTCGATCACAACAGTCCTGATGTAGGTCACTTGAGACAGTTGAAAAGCTGAGTAGTAAAACTTACTTATAACATTGTGTTTTTCTCAGTCGTCATTTTTAAACCTTGCTGGTAAAATGTAAATTTTTAAGTTTTGTATCACTGATCAAATACAAGAATGCTTTGACAAGTGTTAGCAGGTATGTGGAGCAGGTGTCCGGACGTGGTAAGCTGCAAACGACACCTAAGTGTGAATATGCGATCCAACTCATCTGTGCATCGTTTTAAAGTGAGTTTTAGTTTGTGCATAGTAGATAACGGAGAGCTCCCTGTTTACCCTGGTGAACTGTTGTCACAGCCTTTCAATCACGGCATATAAGCTCGCAAGTGACGATCACAAACAATCTCAGTGTCGTCACAACAGAATTCGCTGACCGAAGGCGATTAGTAGGCCTGATATCCTTTTCATTGTGCTTTACTAGCGATCACACCTCCTCAGTGGTTGAGTCATTCACTTAAACACACCAAACCTCAGTAACCAGTGTATTTCCGAATATCCGGTGAGGAAATTGCAGTTAGGCGTCAATTGACACTAGGTTTTGAACCTGAACTGAGTTACGAATAAATTAAAAGGACTCACAGATAACTTACAACTCAAAAAAAGTAGACTGGCAAAAGGCAGTAACCCGCGGGTGCCTGTTCAGAGTGCCCGAAAGGTTGTTTCGGAAAACATCACACGATGCACTATTCTGTCAGAACTCTCGATGGGGACCAGCTGCTTTTTACGAATAAAATGACAGATTGCTCACAGTGTCCCGAACTTTACTGTGTTAACTTTTCGTACGCCGGACACGGTGTCGTATTACTTATAGGCAGCGTATCGGATTTCATAGTTACACCTAATTGCGAGAAATCCGGATTTCCACTGGATTCGAACCAACGACAGAGACAGCATATCCAAACGCGGGAAGTGGTATGCCAGCACGCTGCTTCTGGGAGGACTGTTTGTCTTTTGTTTAAATCCAATCGCAGTCCAAATTATTTGCAATTTGGTTTCATCTAAGAGGTGTAGTACAGTTGCGCAGGATCGTTCGATTATGGTGAAATCCTTATTTGCTCAACTGAATATTGGATTTTTCCTATGCATATCTAGAAGCTGGCTTAATCTTGTGTACTAACCACTTTTTTGTACTAAAGCAGGCAAGAATTATAAGTCACGACAAGTATACCAATATTCATTTACACAGCTTGTAACAACTCTGCGGAAACCGATGTCTATTTCTTACAAGAGAGTAATACTCTCGATCCTCACAGCACAGATGAACGGCTCACAAGTGAATGTGTGACTTACATGTGATATTTTACAGTGACCATTGAATGAGCACCCGTACTGTTATGCAACCACAGTGTTGACCATGTTGCTTTATAAACTAATTACGACGCGCGCTGAACCACCTCTTCGTGGTGCTGACTGGGCGATCTCAGTACAAACCTTGACTGGCTAAGAGTTCAACAACTCCAGATAGGGCCAACCACTCTACCTGGTTTTAATCGCACTGGTTACAATTGATCAAAACAATGAAATTACCGCCAGCACCTCCGTGCAGGCAATTACGAGTACACAGTATAGGCGAGCGGAGTACACCTGTTCAGAATGTGGCCAGATTTGCAAATCGACTGCTGACTTGTCGGCGCATACTTGTATCCATCGACGCGGGAATAGTTCAGAGCAGGAAGTGGACACCCAGCCTGCCACAACCTTCGACTATACCAACTGTGACCGCAGCTTTCCTACCAAAGTCGGTCTGTCAATATAGAAGGCATGCAAATCCCGTCGAACGCAACCATGAGAAGCTCATGTCCATGAAAACCGCTGGATCCAATCGGTCTCAGCAAGAATCGGATTCTCTTATCAGGTGTGCGGATGCACTGGCTTCGTCGTGTCCCACTCGACGTGAACTTCATCATCGACTCCTGTCACATTTCCCAGGTCGTACTCTGGTGAACATTCGGACCCGTCTGTATGCACTGAATTGGCAGAGGAATAATGTTCCTGCTGCCAATCCAACTACAGTCTCACAGACTAACATGGCATCGGATATTGGGTCCCAAGTTGTTGATCACTCTGAGTGGTTTACCTGTTTGATCCAAACAGCGATTACCCAACTGGAGTCCAATGGCGAGGCTTTCCTCTACAGTGATGAATTGCTAGTTATTGCCCGCGGTCTTTAGGCAGGTATTTTCACAATGGTACAAGCTAAATCGCTGCTGAACATGCACGCCTCACTAGCTTTCCAGTACACCTGGCGACTGGTCACCCGACGACGTGACCGTGTCAACGTGGAAACCCACGTGACCACGAAGCAGATACGGAGGGTTAACTAAGCAGCGATCCAAACGCTCTACCACCAGAGTAGGAAAAACGCTGCGTTTGCATTTTTTTCTGGCAACTGGAGAACTGCCTATAAGATGAACCGTGGCCTTCCGGACAATTCCAACGAATACTGGTCCGAGGTACTATCGGCTCATCCACACGTTGATGAGCGACCATGTCGCGGGATTCTGCCTCCGGACAGGTCTCTGGTCGACCCGATTACTGGAGAAGTACCATGCACCTTAAAGCGCATGGGAAACACCGCTCCAGATTTGATCAAATTGTGTCCCAAACATTTGAAGCACAGGAAAGCTGATGCCTTGGCCGGATACTTCAACCTGTTCCTGCTAACCTAAGGTTGTCCAATCCATTTATGCCGCTCTCGCATCACGCTTGTACCCGAAGTAGACAACCCTTCATCTCATACTGAGCTCAGACCCATCGCCGTATCTTCAACGTAGATACGTTGTCTCCACAACATATTGGCCGATCTTTGGAATTCGCGCTTTCAACTGCCCGCTCTCCAGTTTACATTCCTACATCGTGACGGTTGCCTTGAGGCGACTTCCCTGCCTCATGCGCTGCTTCGGAACCTATGTACCACGTCTTCAAGTCTGTGTGCGGCTTTTATCAACGTGTCCAAAGCGTTCGATTATCAGACCGGCCCGAGCCTTCGGTGCTCCTCCACCTCTAACGCATTACATTGCCGACTCCTACAGGAATGCTTCCGCCACGCTTGATGGCTCTGTTCTCGGATCCCAGTGTGGCGTTCGCCAGGGTGACCCACTGTCCCCGCTTCTGTTTATCATGGCAATGGAGAAGGTGTTGGCAGTATCTCGACCGGAGCTTGGTTACTAGTTCCACGATACACTGGTTAGCGGTTTCGCTTACGCCGACGATCTGATCCTTCTAGCTGAGAATCCTACGCGTCTCTCGGAGAAGCTTACAGCCGCCGTTAGTGCCCTGGAATTATCCGGACTGAAGATCAACACACAAAAGACTAAGTTCATGGTCAACCGCGGTGACCATAAACATAACGCAACTGTTATTTCTGATGAATTTATCTACTTCGGACATTATCCACTCACTAAGAACCTCCGAAATGGCGACCTATCTTGGCATCCCGTTCATCTGGAAGGGTATAGCATTCACTAATCACTATCTGCAACTTCGTACAATGCTGGATGAAACTACCAAAGTGCCCTTGAAGCCACACCAACGTCTTGAACTGTTGAGACAACATCTAATCCCGAAGATGAATCACTCATTGGTGTTGAGCCGAGTGCACCGTAACACGCCCAAAGCTACGGACTGTGAGATTCGCCGGTATGTTCGACAGTGACTTCGTTTTCCTAAAGACACACCAGTCAGCTACATCCATACCCCAATTCGTTTGGGCGGTTTGGGAATCCCGAGTTTGTCTACCACTATTCCCATCTCGCGCAAATCTCGAGTGGAGAGACTGCTCTCCAGTCAGTGTCCAATTCTGCGGAATGTGGTCATAGTTAATTCGTTTGACCTTGTCTTGAGGGAAGTGAACATCCCAGTACGCGTTCAGGGTGTAGTGGTGACGAACAAGGAGGAAGCCCATGCTGCATGGATGGATAAACTCTACCATTCGCTTGACGGCCGTGGTCTTCAGGATGTGTCACAATCTCCACTTTCCAATCGTTCGCTATTTAACCCAGATCGCATCTTTCCCAGAATCTTTATTCGTGCCATCCTGCTCCGATGTAATCTGTTGAGGATTAAAGTTTGAAATTCACGAGGTGGCCAAAGTGACTACTCAGTTCTCTGTCGTGGCAACTGCGGTCAGCCGGAAAGCCTTGCTCATATTCTACAATCATGCTGGATCACCCATGACGCGCGTTGTGCCCGACACAACCGTGTGGCCAAAGACCTGGCGAAACGACTGCGCAAGTTGGGCTATACAGTCTTCGAGGAGCTGCGAGTACCAACAGCGAGCTCGTTCATCAAACCCGATGTTATCGTGGTCCGTGACGGCGCTGCTGTAGTGCTTGACGTCAGTATAGTGGATGATTATCGAAGCCGTTTTGCTTGGACAGACAAGATTGCGAAGTACGGGACCGATTCTTATAATGTCGCCATTCAAGCGGTCCTCCATACTTTGGGCTGTGATGTGAACTTTGTTTCTCACTCACCTGTGATCATCTCTTTTCGCGGTATAATATTTCCTTCTTCAAGTAATGCTATTCTTTGACTGGGTCTGCCCTCTTACGCAGTCACGCATTTATGTCTACTGACTGTTCTAGGTTCCCTAAAAACTTAGGACACATTTATGTGGGGAACCTGGTGTTAAATGTTGCCACCTCTCTCACAATTGTCTCAATATGAAGGTCATTTTTCGTCCCGATGAGTGAGCCTTGACTGTGATAGCACTTCCGTGCCCTGAAGAGCTTTCGCTTTCGAGAAACTGATCGTTCATCTATTTTTTTAAATTATTCTTCGTGTTTTTTTAAAAAAACTTCTAAGACTGTTTGGTATATACGCCGCAAATAATTTTTCATTTGATGACTGACCCATTAACACTTGCTATTCTTGTAAGAGGACTTGTCAACTGTCCAATGTTGCTAACTATGCAGCGTCTCACGTTTGACAGACAGCTTGTTTTCACATTCACCTTTTTTTCCTTTACATATCCGTTGCTTAGTTTTGGTGTCACCGTTTGTTCTTCCCTTGAACGAAGCTGTGTATATTGCTCTTCAAAATAAACGATATTGATTAACGAGAACGATTTGTGGCACACTTTTTACCAAATTTAAACCAAAATTGTGAATCGCAGTCCATTTAGCGACACGCCGGTGGGGTTGAAAAAAGACTTGCGCATATACCAGCAATCGATTTGGTAATCGAGGTGACCAAATACACGAATACACATTTTCTCAGGACGGAAAATAAACATCCGAAAAAAATCGAGTTCAACTTTGAAACATTGTATCATCCTGTTACGTTTGGGTTGAGTCAATAAAATCGGCCGTCATCCACAACCAAGTTTCTGGTCATCTGACTGATCAAGGATACATATGTTACTGTGCTTAACCGCGGAGTGACTGAAAAAAAAACCAAAGGTGCATGCTTGGCTCAAGGTCACCCAACTCTTACGCGAGAAGCCACCATATAAACGTGCAAGTTGATCAAAGTGCAACATATGCCGTGGTCAAGCTAGTCAAGAAACTACCCGAACTGGATTGTGTGCATGTGGTTGACACCAGAACAGATGATAGGTACGGGAATAAAATCACATTGTGAGTGATAAGAATAGTGGGGTTAGCAGCTGACGTTGATGGTTTCGGTTTTCTGTTGTTTGTCGACCTGTTTATTTAAATCGCATACGTTTTACCACCAAACACGATAATATCATAAGTGAGTAAGAGTATGAGCCCAAAATTGAGTGCTCAATCTTATATCATCAAACTATTACACACGAGTGATGTCAATCCATTTAACGTTCGCAATGTAAATGTCAAGCTCAGCCAACAACCGAAGATCGATAAAATCAAAGCAGATAAGGGAATATACTCCATGACACAACTGTATGGATAGCCTGATTCAAAACGGGGGATTTTTTTTATACTGTTACTGAAATAATTACTGATCCGAACAACTACAGCTATTCCATAATAAGCCTACTGCACAATGCTCTCTTCTGCAGCAATCCCGGACCGTTACCTATAACGTCAGTGTAAGGTCTTAAGTCCTTATAACACTAGCGTTCAAGTTTGCAACTGTATTCCATATTTGTCCACGTTATTGCCAATTTCATTAAATGAAAGCTCGATCGTCTAACCGTGATCATCTTGAACTGTTTGTGAAAAGAGATTATCGTAGGCTCTTCATGGATGAATAAATCCTATTCACGCATACTCAATTTGCAAGTCAGCAAACTTGCGCCAAACTACTGCTTAGTCAGATCCAAGCTTCAGTCTAGCCTTCTTCGCGCCTTGAGAAATCAGGACCAAGATAAACGACGAGGTGTAACCCGGCTACCCCATCTAATCTGGATAACAAGAAGACGAAGCAATGCTTTGTGTTCACTGCTCAGTATTCGACCGTTCACGTGACATTGACCGTACCAGTGAGATATAAGTACATATCACGAAGATATCGAATCTTAACGAGATCTGTTCGGTTCCAACCATAGCTTTCCGCGCTCCTTGGTAATAAAAGTGACATCAACCCGAACTACCCAAATATTTCGAAAAGTGAGATATAAAAAGACGTTTGGATCAACCAGATGTACAGTCGATCTCCCTTTGGTTAGTAAAGCACAGGTACTGAAGAACTAAGAGCAGCAATATGTAATACATACAAAGTACACGAGTATCCACAGGGCACGGTACATTCCACACACTTGCCAACATATGCACAGTGAATTGATCGACCGGATACAACAGTGGTCTTTCGAAGCACGAAATAAAAACACTCGGAAAAACATCTTATTTAGCCAGTAAACCTAATATTTAAAAAAACATGTTAAAATTTACTGACCAACACTCTTTTGGTTGGCTACTGAATGAAAACGACCGTTAGACAATATACGTTTGATGGTAATGTCTTTTCTGAAAAGAAAACATTTTCACGATACCTTGGCTGTTTATGATATGCCAAACTATAAATAATCACGTACAGTTAAAACACATTTAAATTGGTGTTTTCCATCACTACGTTTACGTCTTGGGCGCTCCCGAAAGTGACCCTTGTAGACGGGAACACTGTCAATTTCTTAACCATAGTAACAACAAAACAAACAGCAAGCAAAATTTATGGATGCATTGTGTATACCGAATATTTTTAACCTCGACATTAGTGAGAGTGAAATTAAAACGACCCCATGAATCTTGTTAATGTAGAATTATGCATGGAGAGATCGATCAATGATAAACATTCACCTGTTGAGTAATGTTGAGTAATGATATTGGACAGTAATCGGATTATCCTTATGAATCCCCAGCAGTTCCAAACAATAAAAGAACCAAAGGTTTTGGAATTTACGCAAACGCCTCCGAGTGTGCAGCCAACAGTCTTGTTATTGCTGGGTTAGAAAATTGATGTTAAATTGTTTATTGAAAAATAACTCCCCTTGACCGGCACAAAATGCAACGGCAATTAATCTAACTGGTGATGCTGTAGTGTTCACTGTTGCATGGATATGCTATAGTTAGACTTTTAACATAACAAATTACCTGTGGAACTCTTATCGGAAGCATGACCAGATGAGGTTTGGGAAAAAATCTTACAGGGTCCCTCTGGAGGAATATCAACCTTTATTTCCTGACAGTCTTGTCGAATTCATTCGTCGTGTGGTTATGATTAAAACATTTACAATAAACTTAAGACGGATTTCTAGAGATTCTCATCAATAATGAATTCGTCAATATGAAACAGCATCGCACTGAACCGTATGTTAAAGAAACTCTCCGACTAATAGATCGTTCATATATTGTTTAGCTAGGTATGGGCTCTGACTAGCAATCCACAACTCTCAGGTGTTAAGAGCAACTTGAACAGAACATGAGTGATCACAGAAAAAATGCATGTTTCAATGTGAACTTCCATCGACCGGTCATGGCTGATTGCTTTCAATCTTTGTGCAAGGTTTAGTTGACTAGATTCATGGATGATTGTGCTTATTGGTTGCTGCGTCAACAAGGAAAGCACAGAAACAGCATTCCATTAGGAAATATGCATGGCTGCAACGACCACAAACCAACAACCCACCAATGGTTTGTGTTGCTTCTATCGGTACGGTCATTCTTGCCGGAGCACATGAACGGCCAAGGAAAATATAAGTGATCGATCGTTAATCGAACAGAAGTCAGATAATACTGTTCATGTGGGCAAAATCCATATGGTGTGTGACCTTGAGCTAGAGAAGCCTCAGTCGTGTTGATCAAATCCCTGTTTATGGGTGAATCAACATTACACCTTGCGGTTAGGGTAAAGAGATGTGCGGGCCTGCCAGTCTCCAAGATAACTGATCTGTTACTAATGTACACTAACCGAAGGGAATGCACCGTATTGACTGGTAAACGATAGTGACAACCCTCAGCCATTTCCATCTCATTATTTTCCACTCACGGTATGCTTTATGATAAACGTTGAATTTTGGGCTGAACCTTTCTTAGTCTTGGTATAATGGATCAGTTTAGGGTGAAACGGCGAAACAGTACGAAAGAAGGTCTGAGTTTTGAGATAAATCGTATCATAGCGACAAATTAGTGGAATGCATTATCGTTTTAATGGTTGATTGAGTTCATGCATCGTATCAGATGAAATATTAGAGTAACAAGCTACCATATGCACTGAGTAGATGTTGAACTGCTGAAGTGTCAAAACTTCCGGAATCTGAAGTAGAGCAACAGATACCAGGCTATCCTGGTAGTGATGGTGTGCAACTTAAGATATAAACCTGTTTTATCTTCTAAAGGAACCACATTAGTAATGATAGTGTTGAGCAAAGTTTTTTGTTACCCAGAATACAGCGTCAGAAAAAACGTTCTTGCGTACAACAGACTAAGCTACTGAAGATAAAAGGCGACCTGTATAATGACCATCTAAGCCACAATAGTTTGATCATAAGGTGAATGTCTATAACGTACTCCGTTTTGTGTTCACTAATCATCATGAGTGGCAGTATTCTGTTAAGGTCCACAATATCTGTATCGACTTTGTGTTATTTGCATGGCTCCACTGTGGGCCTCGGTAACATCAACATTTCAGCAACCCCTTTCGTTCATTCACTTGTTCAAAGCAACGATATCCTGTAAACCCAGTTGATTAAAATAGTCAAGAGACAGGACGATGTGAATTCATCTTACACACATCAGGTTCCCAGTCAATATGACGTGTCCCTAAGTGGTCACTGAAATGATCCCTAAGTCTGATCATCGCAGCCACAATAACGAATGATGAACCTTGGAACCCAGATATTTTGCGTGAAGAAAGTGTGGTCCAACTCTACGTCGGACTACCGCGCCGGGAATGAAGGGGAATTTACCCAAAACTAAACACTGTGAGACGTGCACGTTTGTGGATAAAACGCCCCTCGGAAAAATAGATGCGAAGTATCAGTGCTGACGACAACTCATGTTCGTGTGTGGTGAACAGTACACGTACATGCGTACAATGTCGTGAGATACATGAAGCCGATCGCTTTCCCGTCATTTTGTCCATACCCCAGAAGACAAAAATGGGGAATTTCGCCAATGTAGAAGACATTTTATTTCAACGAAACCGATAAACTGGATTTTGGTCTGTACCGCAATTTGTTCTAATCCACTTAAGCTAATAATCCCTACTGGCTTGTCATCGAGGTGTGATCAGGCCACACGAAACAAGAGTGTAATCAATATAAGACTACGCCTTCGTGACGCATGAAATTAGGGTGTTGTCTCGCTATAAATTAGCAATGCTTTGCCAAGTTAAACAAAGGAATTTCAACAGAAGGTTTTCCGGCAACTAAGTAGGAGCACAACTTTCTAGTACAACTGTTCAACGTGATGAAAAAAACTAACAATGCATTGTGTAGGGATACCGAGTGTCTGCCTTTAGTGTGTCGATTAGAGTACACTTCTCTCGTCCGACAAAGCTGTCCCCATACCACAGGCCCATCCAGATAAAATGTCCTCATCACCAAAGAAAAAGAAACACTAACTCCCCGTAAACAGTGACGCTCAATTAACTGGTGGCCGAGCGAATAACAGCTTCGGTTTGTAACGCGAAAGGTTGACGATTCGATTCCCCGCTCTTGAAGTATCGATGTGTTAATGAACAACAAGAAGTAACACGAACGAAGTGATTTCGACAAGTTTGACAGTCACGACGTGGCGTCTGCTGCCGCCTCAGAGATGTATGCTTCAACCGTGGAATGTAGTAGTTCCCGCTAAACAGTTGTTGTGAGCATATCGAGGTTAAGTACCCACTTGAACTCTGATATACTTTTATGACAATGCATGCTAGTCGTAATATTCAGCACGACGTAACATTTACACTAATCCTGGCCACTTTACAACAAGTTCAAGCCCAGACCGGAGATAAAGCAGCTAGACACCTGTACAGTTGTGACCGGTTAACGCTGAGTAACATGTCAGCTGAAGCTGCTGCGGAAACTTGAAATGATCACTGTCTGTACAGGCTGTTTCTCTCATTCCCCACGCCCTACTTTGCACAACGTTCAAGTGACTGCTCATTAGTAACATTTATTCGTTTATGCCTAGAAATACCTGTTATCAACTACGAGTCAATAAGCTATACTTAGCTTAGCAGGTCCAATGATTCTTGTTAAAACTTTAAAATAATCTATATTAGTCAACAACATATTTACTGTTCCCCGTTGGAAACATCGAGGAGGATCAAGGCAAGATGATTTTGCAGTGTGTACAGGCAGCACGTTATTTTCACTATGTATCCTTTGACTGCATGACCAATCTATGAGCACTAACATGTGTCGTGCATCCAGAAGAAGACGTCCGATGTTCAGAGTTACGTTTTAAAACTGTTCAACCTTGCGCAAGTAAGTGTGACACCGAAAAAAAACGTTTACTTTGGCTGATACTACCACTATAAACGAAACATGATATGAGATCGTTTAACACGCAGGATGACTTCTAACCTACAAGTTATACGTGGTGATGTACAACTTAAACTTAACCGCTAGCGATTAAATCAAACTCGATTATAGTTAACACTAGAACAATGGTAAACGTTGTAACCCTATTACATCAGAGGCGGTCATTTCCAACTGTTTTACCGTCAGACACAATTGGCGAGTTTGATATGGTGAGCATGTCGACAATCAGAAGTCAAACCCAGATGCAAACTCTCAGTTTAAAATTTTTCTACATACTGTTTAATATTTTCAGTTGAACAAAAAGCATAGACGGAAAAGAACACGCAAGGACTACACATTATGCGCTGGATGAACGAGTGGAAGATGAGAGCAGTCAAAATAACAGCAGAATACCGCGAAACAGCTGTGGGGTATGATCATAGCCTATAATCAGTGAATCATGAGCAAAAAGAGAAGTCGGGCGGAACAACAACAACAAGGAAAGTCAGCTTAACGAGGCGGAACAGAGAAGAAAACAACATCATCCAAACGGCACATCAAGTTATGGACTTTTACCGGTGACCGTTGCCTGTTTGCTTGGACGAGAAGCTAACACTTTTGACTGCCAATTTTAACTTACACATCGTTCTCAGTCAGGGTTGTGCTCAGGTGTGTTTCAGTTCAGCAGCAGCAGACTGGCCAGTAGTAACAGGCTTCTAAGTGCAAAACAATCAGAGAAGCGACACTGAAGACGAACATTTACTCAGGTAACTTATGGTTTGAATCCTTGTTCCTGCGTGCCGCTGCAGCACGTGATACCAACTAGCAAGTCTAGTCATGCTGTGGGCGTGACTGACACTAAAAAGCAACCGACAGATCGGGTAAATCAATCTAAGCTATCAAACGGGTGACCTTTCTAGCATTTGTGCAATTCCAGAAAGCAGTCTCGGAGATTTTGTACAATCTAACGAACACCTCTCTACCAGCGTGAGTCAATACGGGGTGACGTTATTACCGAGATTCAACTGTATTATCTCTGGTTTTGAGGACAGTCGTGTGTGGTAGGTCACTGGACACAGCATACACCAAATCTCTTACGGCTCAAAGTCGCCAAACCTAACTTTCTGACTTGAACTAGTGGCTACTTAATAGAACAACTGTCTGTTGCCTGTTCTCCACTCCAATTCATACACGCATAAACTCGTCGTTTACCAGTTTCTTGACAACAACTCAACAAAATTTGAGACAACTATGAAGGTGAACTTCAATACCAGTAGCCGGAGAAATCGTGAGGCCACGTAGACCTGGTTTGAAACTAGTAAATCATTCATGATCCGGTGCGCCGAAATAATCAGCCAGGTTGACTGGGCCGGATCAAACAAATTCAAGTTTAATGTATCTGTATGCAAAAGGGCAATTCAAAACGCTGAGGAAAGCACAACGTTTGCTTATCGACAACAAATTACGGTGTAAAAAGGAAACAACAAACCAGGCGGTATCGGCCCATAATCATTCCAAACCAATGCGCAATGAGACAATTCTCATTATATTCCTGGCGTCAGGCGATTGTCCGCTAGTACTAATCAACTCAGTCAAGCTGTTTAAGATAAACAGTATACATTTGATAAGACTAAGTGAGTGACATCAACCCATTAAATAATCATATAAAGGTAGCAATTTTGGTAGCTGGATCCTTTCCCCACCCCCCTTCTTTTTTCCTTCTCTCCTTGCACAAGGCTAATTTTTATCTTCACGGTTGTGTGGCATCAGTGAGAACCACTGATGGGTTGTTGCCTATGGTGATGAGGAGGATGATGATATACCTGTGCAAACTCACACCTAGAAACGAGTAACTTAGTGTAGCGAAAAGGCGTTCAATAAAGCACAATCTTTA
>LUCH01001332.1:104666-130537 GCA_013368495.1 Paragonimus heterotremus
TGAGAGTGTTGGAATGAGAGTGTGTTGAAATAATCAGGCCTTCAGTTTAATCATCCATTCTATTTCGGCCGCCACATCTAGCCCGTTGGTCCGATCCGGTCGAGCGATGACTCATCCGGTCGCCCACGCCGTCCTCCATCCACTCGCGGTGGGTTTTTGAGCGCACCTCCCCCCTGTGTTGAGGTATTCCACCGAGAGTTGGAATGCTCGTACCACCTGCCTGACAGTCCACCACATTAGGGCCAGGCCCCTTGTAAAAGGCTTACGATAAACTTCGTTTTATCAATGGTACATCGTTTTAAGGCTAGCGCTGCACTTGGCTGCCCACCACCGTATTGCGTGAAACTTGGGATGCCGAACCAATTATATGTGATTTTCAAACGGTGTTGTTCCGCGTAATCATTGCAGCACAAAAGATACGGAAAACGAACGGTTAGTTTTCTTAGCTGTTACGTTTTCTTCTCTGGACAAGTAGATGCGGTTGATACAAATTGAACATCACACACATTCGGGCTCAACCTTCACATCCAGATATACATTTCAATTGGCTCCTGACCAAACTATTATTTTGAAAAGGAACTATCCGGAAAGACTACCTGAATGCGAAACTTGTAATCCATTGTGATTGATAATCAAGTGAGCGATACTGATGAGTTCGGAGGTATTAAAAAGGCGCGAGAAAGTGATCGCGAACAGACTTCAGCCGTTACAGCACACTCAAAATCATATATCTATAGAGAGAGAAGTTCTCTCTCTCTCTCTCTCTCTCTCTCTAAGGTTGGAAGTCTCATGATCCAGTTAACTTACTGCTGGAAAGGTTAGAAGAAATAAAAACCGTTCAACTCAAAGCAAGCTAACAACAACGTAATGCAGTCATTGCACAACCGGAATCGCTGTTCACTAAGGATGAATGGCAAAGCACAATAACACTGGTCTCAAGGAAAGTGCTTTGCAAACGCCTTTTGACATTAATTTGCAATTCGGTTGTCTGTTTACAAGTATCATGAGGTTGACTGTTTTAAGTTGGACGTCGATTTTTGTGACTTAGGTTTCATCCCACAGTTTTTGCTATCGCTAAACCGGAGAGTTTTCACATCCGTATGACAATTAGGTATAGACGACAATCATCGACAATTAATTGTCCACGATTATGAGGGTGCAGAAGAAACACAAAGAGTACAGTAGCCACTGATGAACCAGTCCTAGTACATCATTTTCAGATCATCACACAAGCAAGGTTCATCATTTTACAAAACATTTTGTAAAACAGCGAAAGAGTACACGATGAAAGAAGTAATGCAATACCGATATCAAAATCTGGTCGGCAGTAAGCGCGTGCGAAGCTTATACGAAATCAATAACCGCAACAGATAAGTTGAATGGTCGCAGTCACTGATGGGAATCACATAACAGGCAGTACACGACAAGTTTAGCGCACACATCATGAAAATAAACGTGGAAAAAACAGTTGTTTATGCACCAGCGCTCTAACACCAAGCTGAATATCAGCAGGCATGTTATTTATTCCATTATGAGGTAAACCTAAACAGGATATCCAAAAAACGGATAAAATGTGCGTAGTGGGTCGGAGATGAAAAAAAATATCCGACCACATACGCTGTACAGTAACACGCCTCGAAAAGCCCACCGACCAAATCACGTAGACGAACACTCACCGCAAAACTACTGTGACTAGACGCTGTCACCAAAACGGGGCGTACAGTCTACTCAACTCACATCGCTCAAATCTATTACCCTTATGTATCCTGGCTACTATGGTCCACTGACGTTACACCACTGATGCCTGGATTAAAGCATGACCTACAGGCATGACATTTCAACCGACGACCTCATGTGTGAAGGGGTCAAGCACCGCTAAGTGAGTCACGTAAAATCCGAACACACTATGCAGTCGTTTCACGGACTGATAATAGAGTTAGAGATAAGGAATTATGGTGGTAGTAGTAATTTGTTTTTAAATGCATCAATCGCGTACGGATGAGAGACCGTCGTAATGCATTGGATTGATTAGTAAAATTAGATGTACTTCTACGTTGTTCATTTCGCAGTTGCGAAAGTGATCTTGTTTGATCTGTGTTGCTGTAATTTGCCTACAGTGTTTCTTTGGTACAAAAGTTATGCTTTCCTATTTGAGCGAGATTTCAAGTTCACAGTGGTGCACAGTTATCTCAATATGACGGATGACATGCTGGGAGTAACAAACTTGAACCGGTGTGGACCACTGTAACCAGATCCCTCTGGTAATAGTGAGTTAAGTCCACTGGTTAAAAGCAACGTCAACCAGTTTGCTGGAATTGGTTGTGTGTACTCGATGCACCATACTGGATAGAACCGACCAACCTACCCAACTTACACTGGTAGACAAACCTGAACTTGCTTGTCTTAATGTTTCTGGTTTGCACTTAGGTGCTTTTTGTGGAAAATACGACATTCCCCATCTAAAGTGGCAAAAGTTATAGGAGATAATTTGTTGGAATATTAAACACCACGTGACTAGTGGATTGCAAGAAAACTCATACATGCACAACGTCTGCAGGTAACAAGAACTTCCGGTAGTTCTATCCAGCAATGCTGTCAGAAGCTTCAAGTGTCAACAGGACAGTTGGAGCATCAATCAGAGGTTAGTCGAAGCTCTGTTTGCAAAGTATATGCAGATTAGGCACTCGACTATACCAGTCCCATTGTAGGATTGCTTTAAAAGAACATGATTTATACAAGGGTGTTCTACTTTACTAATGCTTTTTATCAACTAATATTAAACGTCATTGGCTTCGGAAGGACACAGCTTAGTTTCCGATCAGATGATTACGGCAAAAAGTAGTTAAATCTGTTTGCCGCACTTTTTCAATAAGTAGGGACGCTAACGCCAGATATTGAGCCACGCACACATATTTTCAGGAGGATGGAGTCACATCTCATTTCGTGTGTTCAGTTCATGTCTGCATGGATGCACTACTCTCACTTTTTGTACACAAGTGTACATCTGTTAGTAAGTTGATCCGTTTCTTTCAGTGGTCTTGACTATTTTGTAGTCTTTTTTTATCGACTATCTGATGATATATCATGTAGAATATCTATTCTCACTTAATACAATGAGTAAACTGTACGTGGTTTTCGATTGGAAACAGAGCCTTGAGCAAAAAGTAAAACGTTCGATAATGCATGCTGCACCAGGAGTGTTCAAGTGATAACTGTTTCAGTTTTGTAGCATCTACCACTGTAGTGATCACGTGGATCAAGCAGAAATGACGATTTTCGGCGTTGTTCTCCGTTCTGGGGGTTAAAACAGAATACCAACAATGTTAGCAGAAAAATTGCCACTCATCATAATGCAATCACTCGACCGCACTATATGCGACGCCAACTTGGGTGCTCAGAAATAAAAGCAGCAAAAATTGCAACAATTGCGGTGAGAAAATAGATTACTGGTGAGTAGCGGACAATGTTGGTTTATATAAATTGGATATCATCCACAAGCGATCACTGCTGTCTCAGTCTAACAGAAACATCAGTCAGACCGTTCCCATAAGGAACATTCTAGTCGAGTTTCGTCCTCGTTAGAGCTCGTCAGTAGTGCATATCTTTGCATGGGCAGGATCTGAACTCCCATCACATCTTTATGAGGTAACTGTGCTGACCACTGCACTAATGATGGCATACTAGACACGACTGAACTATCATATACAGACATTATGCTACATTCGCTTGTGAGTAGACTGCCTGATTGTCATCAAAGAAACCACAATAATTATCCCATTATGTAAAATCAATGACACCACGATGAAGACACTTCTCGAAGTTGAAACCACAGAATTCGGAAACCGTGTTCAGCCATATTTTTATTGCTGATAAGTAGTAGTAGTAGTAGTAGTAGTAGTAGTAGTAGTAGTAGTAGTAGTAGTAGTAGTAGTAGTAGTAGTAGTAGTAGTAGTAGTAGTAGTAGTAGATTTTGGTGTCCCTATAAAGTGAACATCATACCCAGCTGACTGCAGCCGTCGCCATCCCATGAAGGCTTTAGTCATTTAAATCGAGAAGAATCCTTGGGCTCAAGTTTCGCTCCTGTGAGGTCAATGATGCAGTGATGAACATGATTTCCTCAGGAAAAAGTAGCCAGAGTTTAATAGCTGGTAGTTCCAAGATTACGGAAAATTGACAAGCTCACATGGCAAGAAAACTTCGTATTCAATGAATGTCGCTTTCTGCTGTCATGGAGATCAAAGTAACGTCAACAGATAAGACGTTGGTCAACATTGGTCACTTTTTCCAAATGGCTCGTGACCAGATCTGAATTTAAACTTATCAAAATCCTGTGAATGGAAGATTTGAAAATGAATCAATTTTATGCTTGAATTCTATGGCAAATCTAAACGCCCTCGTCTAATTATAAGCGGTTATTTATTCCGGTTACATAAGGGTCTACCATTGACCGCCATTTTTTATAAACTAAATTAGCAATCGCCGGTTCAGTTAACGGGTAACCGTGGTATCTGGACATTATGGTCGCAATAGAATCAGGTAAAATCTGCTCCAGTAAAGAAACCGTTGAAGAACAGAAAAACATTTTTGATCACAATGAAGTCTGCACTACACGTGACACTGCAGTCAAGCAAAATAACATAGATCAAACGAGATCACTTTCGCAACTGCGAAATGAACAACGTAGAAATACATCTAATTTTACTAATCAACCCAATGCATTACGACAGTCTCCGAACCGTACGCGATTGGTGCATTTAAAAACAAATTACTACTACCACCATAATTCCTTATCTCTAATTCTATTATCAGTCCGTGAAACGACTGCATAGTGTGTCCAGGATTTTACGTGACTCACTTAACGGTGCTTGACCCTTTCACATATGAGGTTGTCGGTTGAAATGTCATGCCTTTAGGTCATGCTTTAATCCAGGCATCAGTGGTGTAACGTCAGTGGACCATAGTAGCCAGGATACATAAGGGTAATAGATTTGAGCGATGTGAGTTGGGTGACAGCGTCTAGTCGCAATAGATTTGTGGTGAGTGTTCGTCTACGTGATTTGGTCGGTGAGCTTGTCGAGGCGTCTGTAGTCCGGTTCAACACTTTTGTCACTGCTCCTATTGGGCATGTTCGACTTACATTGTCTGGAATATCGTCTCAAGGCCTTCAGGTTAATTTTATTAGCTAGCCAATAAGGAGTTACCTTGGCGCGGTGATTTCGCAAGTGTAGACATTAAATGGACAGATAAAACGCGTGACAAAGCAAGCGCAGATAGTATCAACGAAAACGTGTAAAGATCGGCCGCACGGTAGGTGGACATTCCAACGACACAGCTATGGTGGTCATACTGGTAGTACACATGTCACGGAAGCATGCAGCTTTTGTCAACCACCGGAACAAAGCTGAAACTCCGAATATTTCATACCTAGATCTTTTCAAAATCAGCTGTGAAAATGAGCGTGATAACCCACATTTACTGACAACACATCGTTTAGTGTAATCGGTACTGGGAAGACAAAT
Source organism: Paragonimus heterotremus (assembly GCA_013368495.1). Taxonomy (NCBI): domain Eukaryota; kingdom Metazoa; phylum Platyhelminthes; class Trematoda; order Plagiorchiida; family Troglotrematidae; genus Paragonimus; species Paragonimus heterotremus. The sequence continues at coordinate 110,186 of LUCH01001332.1, forward strand.
TAAAAATCAAAAACCACGAGAGAGAAAACAATGTGTATTTAATCAAAAGACTTGGAAGACTGTTGCCTTCAACAAAGCGAGCCTCACAGCTTCTTGATGCAGCCCAGTGGAGGGCGATAAAATACACGAGAAAATGATCGGGAACCGGAAATAAAAGCAAATTCGAATATCCGATTTACAATTCTGTCACGAAGGCTTGGAATAAGTAAGTACTTGCGAAGAATTACAATCACACGCTGCTTTCCCGCGGCAAACGGGGAAAAGTACACCGGAGTGAATAGTGTATCAGACTGGGACGATAAGGCCGGAGTCAAAAACCTGGTTTCAATCAGCATCTCCTTCATCTGCAACTCCATTCCCGTTTGAAGTCACGTCCACCGCATTGCTTTCATCCATGGCAACATCGCTGGATACGTCAATATCTGGTTCTGTCAAAATATCTGTCCAATCGATGCGTGGAGTTTCCAGTTGTTCAGGATTCAACCAAGGCTTATAATCTGGTCGATTTGTGCGCTTCCAAGCTGTATAGTTGTGACACGCCTTGGAGAGGCGTTTAATCACTCTGGGAGCAACGTATTGGGTGGCTTTGTTAACAGCCCATGCTGGTAGCTTACCTAAAACAGACGGAAAGAATTGTATGCAGTATGAGATTCAGGAGCGGTTGTAGATAGGAAAATGGAACCACTCATAACGTTCAATAGAGTTCGGGTGTAATCACTTGGGCAAGTTTAATTGGGAGGTAGGTTGGATTGAGCAGTTAGAATGATAAATGAGTGAGGTTGAGTTGAACTTTCACAGCAGACGTTATTCGTCATGCGATATACAACAGAACACTGTCATAACGGAACTGTTAAAACGATATCTTAAAACTTAAACTATCGCCCAAAAGTAGAGCAGGCTTATGTATTCACTACAACGGAAGCCTTATCATAACGAGTGAATCACCAGTCCCCATAAATTTTGCATGGTGAGTCACAGTTCAAACGAAATCATTTCAGCAACGGTTGATACCCGTGAACGGAGGATACTCGTAACTGTAAGTCGAGCTGAACACGCTGATTCGAGTCCATCGCGCATACCACCTATTCACGTTTACTAGTACCAAATGTGATAGGCATTCGGATTAAAACCGCCGAGAGACTTGAAAGAGTATTGTGTCTGACACACAAGGAAAATTAGAACATGCTGTCTGTTGGTTACGTTCGGCTTGGTATGATCGGACGAAAGTCAGTGCTATTCAAAGAAGATTACCAGTAGTTCGGCTGGGCACAAATGGGATACTGCTAACTGCGATCAAGAAAACCGCTGGGTAGATACTGTTCAGAAACGTTCAGAAAATTGATGATACCAATCTCCAAGTGCCCAGAAAAGTCCAAAGACTGCTGACAGAGATATTTGTACCGTGGCTGTTGTAAAGCTGTCAAAAGTCAAGATAGCAGTAGCCGAGGTAACCATCTCAATCATTTAATCGCACGATTGACTTTGGAAGTCACTATCACCAGGTTGCATCAACATCGATTTTGAGCTCAAAATCTAACGCTTTACTGAGGTTGACATTTAAAAGTTCAACAGGGAAAAGCTTTAAGCAATAGCGTGCAAATAAGACTTAAAAATAAGGGGTCGATCCAGAGGTTCTCTATTTTATCAGTCAATTGCTCCATTAACTCCATCACCCTTTTGCTTAATGTGAAGTACAGTTACAGAAAAATGGAAACAATGAGAAAAGAGTATCAGCCGTGAATTAAGTCGTAAGTTATTTTGAACAACAAGGAGACGGATCAGCTTGGTGTAACGATATAAATTTATTAATGTCGGAAAGAAACACATAATAGCCATACAACAGTAAGCACAGATAAGTCTGTTGGGCAACCTCATGGTTACGCGCCGGCGAACTGTCACATTGCTCACGCGATAAGTCCACTTAATATGGGCCAGTTGGCGGAGACAACGATGGTCAAACACAGCAACCCTGTTGAAATCTTCTTTGTGAACAGGCCACGTTTCCGAACCATAAACCAAACTGGAACGCACACAGGCATTATAAACCTTTCCTTTCAGCGACAACCAAACGTCTTTCCGATGCCACAGATGACGCAGTTTGGTAAAGGTAATTTGTATCTTTGCTATCCCCGCTGATATCTCATCAGCGATATTACAAGATGACGGCAGAGAGCTACACACTTATGTGAAACTGTCCACAGTTCCAGCGGATTACCCCCAATAAAGAAAGCAGGAGTGGAAATGTCTCAGTTCTGAAGCAGCACTTTGGACGGTGCTGTTCATAAGGCCTCACTGAGTTCACATAAACATGATAAGATCGTCTCCAAATGAAATTACCCCGTCCGGTGTTTTTCTCTGATGCAACCAGCAACGGACCGTAGCACTGTAATCAGATTGCGGCTGTCCCAACAGTTAACAAGGATATCTTCTAGTTCTATCCTTGATTCTCTCGGGATACAAGTTAGCCATTTTAATGTCTACAAAAGTTCATTCCAACAGTCACTTTTGGCCGATAAGTCTGTGAAGGAATACAAATTCAGGCCTGCCATCCCAAACACAAACCGTAATGGAACTCGCTTAAATCAGTATGACCGGTGAGTATTTTTAAAAAATGCGAACCGGAACTTAACAAAATATACCAATTCACAAAGTCCGCCAGCATGCCCAATGTAAGAATTGCTGTCAGCTCAGGACCAATGGCTGAACAGACAACATAACCAGACGGCCGTAATCCATCACAATTCATGCACATGTCGAGTGCTAGTTGAACCAAGGACGAACGTTATGCCTGACAACTTCATTCAACAATGATCTTAACATGGTTGTCTGAACTCAATCAGACATCCTAAACAGTACGTCAAGAGGCCCATTCTGGATGGACGTTTGCACGCGCGACCGTATCCATACAGGAGAGCATCTGTTGCAACGTCATTCGCCCTGGTCAGCAGACTGAGAATTGGCGTCGCCCGATAGGCCGCCCAGGAGAAAAATCTCAAAGAATTATACGAGACTTGTAAAGGTTATTTCTAGCGAAACGCTGACAGTATGCCACATTAGGAGCTACAGACAACCAGTAGTCTCACATGGTCTTCATACTTTCGATAGGGGGAGAACCTGTACAGAAACGCAGTTAGTGGTTGTCAGAGTGACTAAAAAACAATTCAGACAACCACGTGGTATACAAAATACGAACTTGCAGGGCAGACAGAAAAGCACAAATTCCCAACAGGACCCTGTATACGCACGGTTCAACGTAAGCATCTGTCGTATGGATCCTGCGCAAGGTACACGTGAACAGTAATCACATATATGATACAACGCAACGGAGCTTTATATACATTCATATACACACAAACAAAATGACAGGAGAATTTGCAATTAACTTTAAAATTTTCGGTTTGTCTTTTTTATTTCCGCCAACATGATGACGAACACAGTGAGCAAAGAATGTCGATACACACTTCAGTTTAAAACCATTCGGTGTACAAACAAATACGCCTAATTCGAAATCGAGCCATTTTATATATTTTTTTAAGAAAGGTTTTATGTAACTGGTACTATTACATTGCACATACCACTAACACAGTGGTAAATGTGGAAATTTCATCAACTGCAAAAACCTATCAAGTAAGCATACAAAATGCCATAGTGGAAAGAAAAACAAGACGTGCTACATTAGCACGCATTGATTTACAAGATGTGCACAATGATAATCGTACCTGCGGTTCCAATGATGAACAACAGCTGCCGCAAACCAACTGCCCATATGTGTAACACTGATCCCGTTTCAACACTTGTCATTTCGTGATTTGACGTGTCAGCACTGTTTACATAGGAACGATTGTCTAACGTAATCGTCCTCTACAAAAGGAATAAATCCTTTTTGTCTGTCTGTAATTAATCCATGCATCCGGAGGGAAAACTTTCCTCAAGTAGCCATTTGCCATCTCCCCAATAAGTGGCAGAATCATGTTGCCTAGGAGATCTAAATCACACATATCATCGTTTACATTGCACAACAGAAGGTTTTTCCTTTCATGTATTCTGCACACGAGGATTCTCATATACTAAGGAAAGTAGAACAATAATTTTGTCTGTTTGCTCAATATTCTGCTACCAAGGGACAGCCAAGTTCATCCCCATTAAATGTGGCCTCGAGTGAGCCAAGTAGCGTCAATTTGGCTTCCTTCGACATTTCAGGTCGATTAGATTGAAGAGTATTAACTAACATGATGCACCTTCCGCTGGTCAATTGAAGACACATGGAGAAATTATCTATCGTAACATGAGGCTCTTTGTTTAGTAAGCCATGCAGAAGTCGTTGTATCCCATCCCGAGGCAAAACATATCTACATTGCCGTGGCGCTTTGGTAAAACGTATGACATGAATTGAACACCACTCACATCCGATCGCAGATTTCCAAATTGCACAGATTTTCAGCCATCCTCTTTGATTATACTGATCAATATGTTTGATGATTCCTGTGATTCCAAATTGCTGTGAGGTGTCAATCGTAGAACCATCGACTATATCTAACAAGACAGTAACTTTGTATTCCTTTGAGACGATTATTGTAATCTGAGCATCAATCAACAGGGAGTGTGACTGGACGTTTAAATACAATTCGGTAGTCAACGTCAACTCAAGTTCAAATTCGGACCTTGGCAAGGATATGCACCACTAACTACTTCTATCAGAGCCAAAAGACTAATCTAGAGATTCTCTTTAAAATGAGAGGGTTAAAAAGGCTATGTAAATTGAAAATACGCAATACAACGAGAACAACCAAGTCTCCGACAACATGTCACACTGTAAGCTCATTTTGTACCACCTGCAGTCATTCTGAAAATTGGGGGGATGAATTTTCAATTATGACAGTTGTTCATCAATGATCAACCAGGAATTCGATTTACGGGCCATTAACAATAACCATAAGTGAATGGGGAATCAACTTCATTGATGTGAAAGAATTACAACTATTAAAAACAAGCGAAATTCCTGTCAGAGCGAACCTTGTGAGGCTCACAATTTTCGTAAATAGCAATAGTCGAAACGACTTGTTCTATAAGAAGTTTCCCTCAATGCAACCCATGGGCTGATCGTCAACGTGTATCTCGGAGCGCTGGGCATATGCGACTAATTGGTCAACTAATCGGGTTGCATAGTCTGCGATTGCTCGGTCACTTCGCAAGTTAGCTGAGAGTATTTTGCCCCAGACCTCATTTATTGAGACATACAGAAGTTAGGTAAAGCCGGGATAGTCAAACAACTACAAGGTCACGAAATATGAAAGCCCTGAATGCACTGTTGAGTAAAGTGGATAAGTATCGTTCGCTTGTCTGGGGTCCTCGTGTTCACTCAAATTGCTGTTTCGAAACATTATGCGAGGTGGCGATTTGCTGAGATCAATGACATGTTTGTATTCATAACATTCCGATTATTCCGCTTTTCTTTATTTTACACATTTTCGTTTCTTTGTAATTTTTTCTTCGTCTAATCTACTCCACGTCACTGTTATGGTGTGCGGCACCACGAGCCACAATATCTTCTGGTCGGGTTTACACTCGTAATGACTGAATGAACAAACGAATGAGTAGGTAAATAAATAAATGAAACCGAGCACGCTGTAAACTAATTGAAGCCAGCAGCACATCTGAAGATAAACCCAAAACCTTGTCTCCGTAGGTCAGTGTAGATTTTGGGTTTCGGAAAGGTGTTATCACCATATGGAACTGCCTGTACATAGTTGTAGCCCACGTTTTATGATAAGCATATTCGATGTAGTTCTAACAGCAGGCAAACTTAACACGTTGGTAGATACTTTTCTTCAATAAAGGTTGCTGTAGAACACTCTCCCAATAAGAGTTGTTCATGGACCCCATTCACCTATCCTTTACTAGCGTTGCATGTACCGCACGTCATACTGTATCCTAGACGGACTGACTGAATGATTGTATGTGATCAAAATGGTGTGTCTTCTGCCTATTGTCAGTAATTATTAGTTCGGACCTAATCAGCATGAAAATTTTCTAACGGTAGTAACTGGGAGACAATTAACTGAACAATGAGACTCACGGGAGAAAAAACAGTGTATTGAAAGGATCAAAGAATACCAAAAACCGATTATGTAAACTTATCACTACGACTCGTTAGCCTCTTAACGGCAAAAATCGGTGTAGCTTAGGTTGTGGCTCCGACCTGGTTCACATGAGACTGCAATAATCTAACCAAACATAATCAGCCACGTGTACCGTTATGCTGTCGTTTCCGATACGAACCGACAATTGCACAGCGTGACCTGTGATTCTTTGAGATGGTTAACCCGGGCCATGTGCACACAACGACAAATAGCCGACCAATAAAGCGTAAACAGAATAGTGGATCAAACAGCGCAACACAATGATCGCACAGATGAAGTCAAAACATATAACAATTCAACGTAAACTATCCGTGAGGATGGCAAAATATTGACTAGATTCACTCCAAGGTCAAATCGATGCAAACGAATGAACAACACGGTTTATAAGAATGAGGTCACGCTACAACGACTCGTTTGTAGTATCGCTGGTTACTTAGATCCGCAACAATAGTGAAACCATGCCTCAATCTGTCTGACTTGCCCCATTCGTTGTGAAGGATTGCTGCTGTTTGTCTGCTATATGTTCACAAATAACGCCACGGACGAGAAAGTTCTGAACGCGGCTCACTGTACTCTAGAATAAACAACCATCAATCAAATTAATCACGTGCACAACGCTGCAGTTGGCCAAAACAATCGGAAACAATTGGCTGGAAAGGACGAAAATGAACGGCTCAGTTCGTCTAAACCGCATGTAAACGATGGACTGCCCAAAACGATGAATCTGAGGAAATTATAAATGGTTAGAAACCAAAAGATGATTGTCGAATCAGTATGGTAGGTAGTAGTAGGAGCCAGACCGATGGATAGAGAAGGATTCGTACAAGAGTGTAACAGCTGGATAGTCGATCCTTACATGTTATTGTCAGAATATCAACGGGACCACGCACCCATGGGCCAAATAAACAGCTATGTTATTATACTCCCGCGACAAACGTGTGTATTCCTTCCCCTGTTTTAAAATCACCGACTTCGCCAGATTCAAGCAAGATATGTTAATTGCATGTACATGAGACCTTAAAATCGGTATGAGTTGCAGTTTTAATAAGTTTGTTTCGGAAAACAGACCGCGACCAGGGAACAGCAAAGAACAGTGGTGATAAAATTATATGTACAGCCGCCACAGACTGAATGCCGGTTGGACGTTAACCAGTCACACAAACATCAGATGTCTGGAGAACTAGATATGTATCTTCATCCTGTCAACACCGCAGTTGCTAACGGTGTGAGAGTGAGCTCATAATCACACGACTGTGTCCCATATGACTATCAGCTAACTTTGCATTTGATTACCAGCATCGTTATCACACAGAAACATATCACTTATTCACATTGAAACTTAACAGCTATGGAATCATAGTGAGAACAAGACTCATGTAGGAAGCACAGGAATAGCAAGAGAGATTGTCTAATTGCTAAAAACATCCACGTCTACACTAAAACATTCAACATCTTGCAGTTGTTTTGTACACATCGAACCACAAGGAGGTGAAGATATCTATTTAAGAAGAGGAAGACTACTGTTCCAACATGTGCACGCTGAGCATTAAAGGGAATGAAACAGGGCTCCAGAGGTCTGCAGGTGCTGTCAAGCACTACACTAGTAATCTAAAGTATATCGTGGAAACGAAAAAAAGTGGGACGACCAGAAAACTCATCAAAACATGATAAAAGACGCTTCCACCAAAATGTGAAGTTCTTCGAAGCTCAAGACAGCATCTGAACTATGGACATTGAACGAAACTCTGTGACTGATGTACAGGTAAATGAACTCCGCTGAGTCGACGGTAAACAATAGTACGACTGAAAATCATGTTTCTTGGACTCAATAGCGGCATTTCATCTGCCTCATCGACGAAAGCAATATAATCTGAATGAATCGGGCAATGAACAGAATATTAGTAGGATTGTCAGAAAAAAGGAACAATGCCTCAGCTAACACACTAATTTCGGACGCTCGCTGATCGTGTATGGGTTATTGAGGGGTATTTTGAGCGAGTCAAAATTTCATATCAGATAGTAAGCTAGAAGCTGAAACACTCTTGGTTAACCTTCATTTCTACAAACTGACATGACATCGTAATTTTCAAGCAAGACAGTGCCCCGATTCGTGCACTGTACATCCTGACGCTGTAAGTGCTTGAGCAAGAGACTACGGTTTGGGATTGGTCGATCTACAGTTGGGATCTCGTTTCTGTGTTAAAGATATGGATCTTATTACTCTATTAGGTATACAAAGATATTAAGATGTACAGTTTGGCGGCCAAACAAGTGATTGTTTTGAAGCAAATATGAGGGGATATGAGCTCCAACGTACTAAAGTTGCTAGTCGGAAGTATGCCAGATCGATGGATCAAAGCACTGAAGATAAGTAGCTAAAACACGTTACATTTAGTAACAATAAGGGGCACATGGGGCAGCTGTACAATTTTGCCGAGGAAAATTTCCCTACAATTTTTTCTATAGAGCACTGTTGGTAGAAGCAATTTGAATATAGTCCATATAATCGCTTTTTAACAAGATTTGTTCGTTTATTACACAATCAGAGTACTGTAAACTTGATAGTAAGAGGTGATTGCTAAACTGTGAGATGTCCATAAACTCCTGTGGTAGGGTACTACAGAATTCAGTGAAGAACGTTTTAATTGCAAGCACATAAGCACAAAAATTAACAAGTGCTCAATTCTATATTAGGATATGCGATATATCTGGGCACCAGGTGAAATACCTTGATCACGTATAACCGACACAAGAGGAAACTCATAAATATCAATCGGCCAGACCATCATTCGGTCATTGATGCCAAAATAAAGTGATTTGTGAATGAAATGTGCTCACATCTAGGAAAGAAATCTGAGTACTCAATAATAAGGCAAATCAGACCAAATACAATAGTCAACAAGAAGTAAGGTGAGTTTTAACAAATCCCCCAGTAAGTGACGCAACTGGTAAAAGTACAAAAATGTGTAACAACTACGAGAAATAGTTGGAGAGCCTACTCTGTTTCGATGTTCACAACTGTCCACAATGACATACAATCAACACTCCCAGACTATCAAAGCGTGGGGATTTTCAAACTGAATCAGTGCGGATCTCTAAGGTTCAACATAACACTTTGAGACTTGTAGTCGGAAAGAGCAATGCGGCTTGGAGAAGCCCATGTCAAAAATTATTACAAAATGTTGTGATAGAAAGAAGACGGGTTGTGGTAATTCAGTGGATCACTCCTGATTATCCTAATGTCTAAGTTTGAGCAGTCCAGCAGTTTCGGCAACACATGTGACGTTAGGAAAAGCTAAACCGACAATCGTTTTCCTTTGTGCTGACTATTTTAGTGAGTTTCATTCACAAGAAGCTTGTTTTAAGCACACCAATTTTGTTTTTGGTAATAGCGCAGTAATGGTTGGATCACAAATATTAGTTGGATGACATTCGAATTATAGTATGAAAGCTATACCAGTGCCAATTGATCATAAATCTAAGCTAGCAAACAACTGATACCAATCAGCTAGAGTACTGATATTGCTGGTCCGTCGGAAGTGAACGATATAGCATATCCATTATCGACAAATGTTCCAGGCTGTTGAATAAGAGTTGCTGGCTCTCAACGGTTACCGTGACAGAAGGCAGCTGGCGGAAACACGTACATAAACAAAAACGACTCTCACAACAATCATAGAAAAACACTGGCATACTGACTGATACCTGTAGTTTTTAATTAACATGAAAATTTCACACGGTTCGTGTCGATAAACGGTGTCAAATCACGTGCACAACGCCGTCGGTGATCGATTCACTCAGAGAACAACAACATGCAAAAGTAGACGGACGGAATCTCCAATAAACCAATGAGTCAACCCTACTGACTTAATTGGACGGTGCTAAAAAGGTGAATCGTTAGTGCCACTATATCATATAAAGTATCATGAGTATATACTTGCAGCGCGGAAAATTTGATCTTTACCAACAAAATAAATGGAATATCCAGAAAGTATTAGGCTGGTACGAAACCGAACGATAAAATTGACAAGTTCTCATATTTGAAAATGTTTAAGGTCCAGTGAGTGTAGTCACATTATGGTCAAAAGTCAATCGTGACAGGCTTAACAAACCTCCATTTCAATACTACAACGACCGTTCAGTTTCTCTGTCTACTTTTTGTTCTTTTGTTAAGTACAATCTGGTGTTTCAAATTCTACAGTTTTTCCATGATAACGTCCTGCACTGCTCTTCAAACTTGGAGCTCTGTCAACCAAATTGTTTGGCTCCCACAAGTGTCTATTTGAATCCCATCTGACACTCCTCCGAATGACCGGTAGTAACCGGCGCTCATCAGCACAGCAGACTAACCTGAGACCTTCGCAAATAAACGCCTCGGTCCAATACACGCACAAGTAGAAATCGATGGCTCGTGCTATCCCGCTGTGAGTGGTCATCGCCACAAAGTTAGTACTGTAGCATGTCAGTAGCGTCAAATGTCTGTTTATAAACCCATTCAGCTGGCTCATCATGTGGTGCTGCGGAAGACTGAAATGAGTTTGCCAATGCGCAGAAAATCGGAGATGAATGATAGAGGTAGTTTACAAGCAAGTCAGGGCAACTCATTTCGAATATACCGGAGACTAGCTACGAAAGCATAAATTTGCCAGTGCGAGAACATCCGTCATTAACGTAATCCGTTTGAGGAGAGAATAGTCTTCTAGCGTTTATTGTGCATACGACGCTTGAAAGTTATTCAGAGTCTACAGTAATTTTTGCTGTCGATTGAAACCTATTCAGAATTGTACGTGATCAAGAAGAACGACAATTTAACACAGAAAGAACTGTGGCTGGCTTACTCTACCAACGTTACGTCCATGAAAATACACATTCCGTAGAATCCCTTTGAAGCGAAAAGGTTGGAACAACCATCTTCAAAAGTAGAATGACGCGAAGAAGATTTTATCGAACATAAAAGACCATATATTGTATGGCAGCAAGCACAGCCGTGACAATCCGTCGACACGTACACGGGGAATGTGTAAGTTCGCGAACGATAACAGAGATGGTGAAAATGCAACCATCGTTAGTTCGGTCACGTAATCCGTATGGTAATAGAGCGTCTGCCACACCGCGTATTGTTTAATGTGGCCGTCGATGACTGAAAGAAATCGCAAGGCCGCCAGACGATGAATTGGTCCCTAACTATGAAAACACTAACCGTCCTAATGGACAGAGTTGGTAGGTACAGTCTAACTGGTTGAAGAGTTCGTGACATTCCACACCGCCGGTTTGAAACGCTCTGACATGACGATGTTGTAGTCAGTGATAAGCGTGTATCAGCAGCTAGTAACTCTTTTTTCCATCAAGATCAATTGTTTTCCCCTCTCTTTTTTCTGGTACTTTCTGCTATACGTTTGTGTTTATTCACTGGATTACTAATTCATCAGGACCAAAAACAACCCGAGCCATAGTACCCACGAGCACGCCTCAAAGCCGAAAACGATGATGATTACTTCTTACTCATTGGGAAAAATCGTTCAGTCTTTATAGCAAATTGTAGAAGACCATATAATCACGATTTGTCGACTGAAGAACGACCAACTAACACTGAAAAGTTGATGTAAACTCGTAAGCTATAGAAAAATCGGACTTACTCAGCAATAAACTCTGAACAGTTGCCGACCTTACGAATAAGTACGTATGTCATTTTGCAACAGTACGACTATTATGAAGTATCGTCGGAACACAAGTCTTCACGTGATACTACGGTTTTCAGATTGACCTGGGGGGTGGCTATGGCACAAGGGAATAATTAACTGCCGAATACAGAAATTGCCCGATCGGAAACCTTGAGTTTCCTTTATCTAGCTCATCAAGACGACAAGGAGACATACGTTGCAAGATGCAAGCACTTCGTTTATTCTCATCAATCAACTACATAAAAAGCATTGGCGCTCTGTTGGCAAAAGGGTGCTGACGCAATCGATTTCGTTACCCTGGCAGCGAACCCTGACTGCATTCATGTGATGTTCGTTAATTTTATTTTTTTCGGAAGGTGCTTAACCTATATAACCGAATGTTTTATGCAATGGACTGACGAGAATCAACGAAATGCTTGCATCTCGCGATTTAGGTCTTCTCCTTGTCTTGGTGATCGGAAACACTCTGTGAAAACCGCTATTGGGTTACCACAAGGGCTCGCCATAGAAGTATCTCGGTTCCGTGAGACAGTTTTTCATTGAAATGATATTAACCAACAGGCAATACTCAATTATAGGGCAAGAGGAGGACTGCTGGACTCTCTCTCTCTCTCTCTCTATAGTGGACCCAGCAGAGAAGGCCAAATGTAAGACAGTCCGAAAACGAAACACTGTCGTTATTAGGTTTTACAAGCACTGTGGATATGTCTCGAATGTATGGTTATCGGTGTTCCTCGAGATGGTACACGTCTGCTACATGGAAGAACATTGTGGACATCGCAATTCTGAATAACTGGATTCGTTAACAAGCAAGCAGAGAAGCATCTACTGGCAGGAAGTGACTCCTTGAAATGCTCATCAACCAGTTGTGTGAAACACATTGTCCACTACTGTCTCAAGGCTGCCGTTTCTAGTGAAAAGGGAAAGTCGTAGACTACGAAGTGTAAAAAGAAAATCACCTTTACTTATCTTATGTGACGGTATGCACTTCCTGCTTTTGCTTCTACTGATTACTCGTTTGAGTGTTCTTCTGTGAACAGTATTCTAGAATTAAGACTGTTGTCATCTTTCGCACTCGAAAAGTGTTTTATTCGACCACATTGTTTCTACAAGAAAGCAAACCTGTTCCTCGAGATTCTAAGTTATGATTTAGTTTGCCCCAAATACTTGGAGTAGTGTCAGTATATTAGCCTACATTGGTGCAATGAGTAAGACAAGTACGGGCATAAGAGTTTAGTTTGAATGACAGGGGTGCTGAAATCTTCAAATTAAATCTATTTATAAAAAGATAGGTAAAATGGTCACTGATCATTCTAGACGGTGAAAAAGCCATAGTGTTACAATGGTTCGTGGTAATATAGGAATGTTAGCAGGTTAGCATTATCGAACAGAATGCACGTGGTCCAGTAATCTCATAGATAGTAGTTAGTAAGTGGTGAAATATCTTCAATGCGAAGTTGAAAACCAGAGTCCAGGGAGATGACCCCAGATGAATCTCTCACTGAACGAGAATCGTCAATATAACTTTCTCCAAACCGCATCAAAAAATGCGTGGTGCCCTTTCAGTGATCAAAATGCAAATTCAAAGTGGCGGTCACAAAAAACAGAATCCAAATTCAGTACGCACTCTTAGCTAGAATTAAACTTTAGAACGAACCGCTTTGTCAATCGACACTGTGCACACGCCAACAGTAGAAAACAGGTCAATATTCATCGTGATCTACTCTAATACTAATCGATGAACAGATCACAATACACACTGGTAATTTGAACCGACAAAATGAGGGATCGAAGTTAGAGGGGGCACGCCCGATAGCAACCAATGACGTAACAGATACGTCTGTAATGGAAACACTAGTTTCGGATAACTTGTTAGACTGCACGTAATAACAAAGTCAGACTGAACAGATACAGAAAGTAAACCTATTTCGGGAAACCGCTACATGAAGTTGAGAACGGGGAAGTGAAAGATCAGATTGGTACACTGCGCGTATTGTCACCTGGAGTAATTCGTTTTATTGCAGCAAATATACGCTGTAGTGTTAGTCAAAGGTTACAATTGCAAGATGAGTTACAGGGAATTGCAAAACTCACACACACACACACAACACAACACACTGTTATGAGTTACGAAGACAGCCTCAATTTTAAACTCGCTTTTTTTCAGCCATATGAGGAATTTTCTTCTACGGATCGTGAAAGTTTATATTAACAAACAGAGAATTCAGTTGGAATTTGAGACTACAGTAGTGACCGATGGCAACAACACAGCGTGTTTGTGTCTTGCACGTCTATCTCGCTGAGCTTGAAAGTTGTGATGTGAAAGGACCAACATATATAATGTGATGAGGCGAAATGAACCAGACAGTACATTGTGTGGCATACAGCTTGCACCGAAACTTGTAAAAAGGTGTTGTTTTTGTCTACATGCCCAAGGCATTAGCTTTCGTAGTGTCAATAGATAACTGCACATCAGTTGAATAGGAGTTAGATAGCTATTCTCCAAATTCTTGAAATCTTACATTCGAATTTGAGGCGAACGGACAGGTTTGCAATATTTGAAGGTAACTGACTACTTATTGAAAGTGGTGTAAACTTTTTAGAAATTACCTTTAGTCCTTAATTTCCTGTGATACTTTGTGTTAGAAAACGAGATTCATATAACAGTTCATCTATCTCTGATGCCAGTGAATCATCTTCAACAGAGTGAAACTGATTATTAAGGTCAGCGTAGTGTGTTTGTCCAGTAAATGGAAAAGCAACTTAATATATCCGCTTGTCGTTTATAACCGCTTAAAAAAATATACAAACAAAACTTGTTTTAGCGCATCCTTGGATGATAGTATTCACTAGTCTATAGATAGACGACCCTGGAATCACTGTAAATTTAGTTATTAACTTTTTCAGCTACATGACTGAGAGAGTGTAAATGGAACATCGTTAGTACAGTATGTCACAACACAGTACAGTACGGTATAGTACAGTGTACCACAACATAATACAGTATGTAGTATGTTGTTAGAAATTCGTCGAAAGAGAGCTCATGATCTCTGAAAAAGATACCTTGTGCAAGGACCTATTGGAACTTTATGGAACAGTCCCAAATACACAATAGGACGCTTCAGATACATTATTACGGACGATTTCCTGAAGATGGAAACTAGGGATCTTCAAAGGTTAACCATTTTACTGGTGAAACTTAAAAACGAATTCCTGTCACCAAGTAGTCCTATTCACAAAGGACACGTATCAGGACGTTCCAAGTTATTTGAACAGATGAGAAACGAGTGCTACGATCTTTCTTCAATATTTCGAAGACAGGTATTTCTTATGGATGTGAGAATGTCCCAAGAAGAGAAGAAGAGGTTTTTGGAATTTACGTCGAGCGTGTAATGCTTTGGAGGCTATTTTAGCAATCGCATCATCTAACAACCCAAGTACGCATAACAAGTGACAAAACATATTGTTTCATTCACAAGGAACAGGATATTTGCTATATAAGTGAAGTGTAGAATCTGTGCCCAAGGGATGCAATAAATCAACAATGTTAGAAAAATGTAGTAAATATTAAAGTTAGTAATGCTTTTAAATGCTGCTCAATAAAATACATCGATTTTCATTTAGACACTACGCAGAAGGTAATGTGAATTGACAGTGTGCGTGAAATGGTGTAAAACCGACAATCGATTGCACAAAACTAACAGTTTTCCTCAAGAAACTTCTACAGAAAAGTGAGATAAAATCCGGATTGCCTAAAGCGAAATCTTCTGCCAACACATAAGACGAAAGTTTCAAAAGCATGGCATTCTAGTTTCAAGATCTACTTGACAAATCCATTCAACTATTTAAGCAAGAAACGTCTTGTGTAATCTCTCTTCATACAAGCCGAAATAAAAAGGCCCAGGAGAAAATTTTTTTTTAAAAAAGGGCATACGACGAAGGACAACGGTCAAAGGTCGACACAACGAAATGGTGTTACGGTTTACAATTTCATGTGCCCTGGATGATAGCGGTGAGCTGCGTTAATCGGAACAGAGGAATACAGGATAAATTGGATTCTTATTCCTAGCTAAAGTCAACTCCTACTTTGTAGAAGTCAATCGGGCTACGATAACTACTGGTATTTCTAGATGTGTGCGGGTACAAACAGCAAAGTATAGCAGTACACAAATGCTACGTTGTGGATTAGTGAATCGGTGTGATAACACGGCCGACAAACAGACGGACCGGAGTGGTGTTGACATTCAGCCCTGAAATGAACGTAACACCAGTAAACAACGAAAACATTTCATCCGAAAACATTACACCTACCACGTGGATCGCAGTGGCTTACGTAGGTGAGCTCGCAGGAATTAGAGCCACGGGTTCGAATCAAATAGGCAGTCAGATAGGATAGGGCACGAATATACTGTTTCCGCGGAGGGAGGGCCTAGAATAAAGTAGAACGAATAAAATGCATACAACAGTTGCAGATGGTAGAAGCGTGAAGGCTAGCCGGTGTGACAAAAAGCACATAAACGAGATTCATATAAGACGGTTTCACCGAGCAGGTATAACCTACAAGAAAGTTGCTGAGAGCTAACATGAAACCGCCGAAGGGATGTTTATCTCGGTCAAAATTACCACAAATGTAAGAACGTTAACGTTCGAATACTGTTTAAAATGTGTTCGATTTACGAAAAATCATGAAGGTGGCAAAAACAACTGACTTTAAAAAAACAGCGAAGCAAAAGTAGTTCCAATCCAATAGAAAATGACAGGCAGTCAGAGTTGGCATTGCTCAAGCTTTTCTTCGCAGACAGCAATTTCGAACACGATGCTTGACCAGCACAAATATGCTTTACATTTAACCCCGAGTCGAACGACTTTGAGTCTCACTATGACAGTCACACCTACAGTCGAACAACAGTACAGTAGATGAGACAGGCAATGCTTATGATCAATGACAGGTAGTCATGGTTGTGTGCCCGATGGATTCTCGCTTCGTGAGACGACTAGTGGCACACATCACGTCAACTTGAAAAATAAAATTGGCAGTTATCGCAGAGTTTCGAACAGGAAAGTGATTGTTGAAGCATCACCATCCATAGGGTACAAGGAATAACCAAGTTGAGCAAACAAAAATGTTTTCAAAGTTTAGTCATCATTGTAACCGGTATATATTTCAGGTGTGTTCTCAATACTGTCCGCAAATGTGTTGGTTTTTTCAATGATAATCATGCTCCATCCGTTTTCACAGATTACACCGTACACGTGCGGTGACGAGACAGTAACAACCGGCAAGTGGAATATTCAACACTTCAGCTATTCATAGACATAACCTGTCCACTCGAAACACAACAGCATATCGCATTTGTGCACTTACAACATCGCAGTCATCGATGTGGGAATGAGTGACCTAGGATGACATCGGATGGTTCAATTAACGAATAGTTTTCAAACGTCCGATTGAACTGCCAAAACGACAATAAAAAGAAAGGCATACCTTTGCATACAATACACTGTCACCAGAGCGAGTTATTGTAATGGGAAGGTGTGAGCAACTCCATGACCAACTGCTTGCTAGCAACCAATGCAGGATGTCCAAATCCTAACTGATACAAATATTTTATCAGCTTTTACACTGCGAAGCATTCGTTACGACGTGACTGACGAATTCACAGATAGAATGGATGTACTATCAGACTAATCATACTACCACAGCGGCAGTCGAATAAACCGGGAGTCGGCATCAAAAACACAAGATCGGAAGTTATGTTGTGTACAGCTAGCTAGAGCTTATGCGGTTGTCAACTTGCATAAGCAGAGTAGTGGGTTACCTCAAAAGAGCACAGTAAACTAATCGTATTCGTACAGTTAATTTGTCTGTTTAAAAATCACATAACGTTATGATGCGTTTAGGTGCC
Source organism: Paragonimus heterotremus (assembly GCA_013368495.1). Lineage (NCBI taxonomy): Eukaryota > Metazoa > Platyhelminthes > Trematoda > Plagiorchiida > Troglotrematidae > Paragonimus > Paragonimus heterotremus. The sequence goes on from LUCH01001332.1 coordinate 127,913, forward strand.
GTCATCACATGTCGGTGGAGAAGAAAGATGAGATGCCAACGTGCAAAAAGAAAAAAGACAGTTGACATACATGCAGACTCGAATGACCAAAGCTATCATACATATCACTCAGTATACACAAAGTTCGTTCGAAAATACCCATTAAAGTCATGAGAACGACAAAGTAGCGAACAAGACTTGTTTCCCGTGTCTGGTCACCAGGTTAATTACAACACAGTAAATATGAAAACAGTAACTAGGGTAAGTCTGAAAAACGGACAACAGAGGTTACAGACGGCACGTTTATTATCAGCTATGCAACTACTGTCCTAAATTGTGGGCTTGATTGAGTGTGGGCCAGAGGAGATTAAGTGTCCACACAAATTTATTCTGTGCACAGAGGTCACGATTGCGCAATCGGATAAAATCGGTCTTAGCAACGATCAACATTCGGAATCTCACCATTTTGGTCGATTTCTTGGTACTTGGTAGACAACCTGAAAAGCATCTTTCTTACTGCTAGAATGAGCAGAGTCGGTGAAATGAACAAAAAGCTCGCTTGAAAGCGTTTTAATCGCACCACTGTTCAACCACTCAAGACAATGTTGGCTATGAAATTCACCAAACGCCGAGAACGGTAATCCCAAATATGCCCTTATACGAGGCATTAGCAACACTGTACCCGCAGTACTGTGTCCAGACCTAAAGTCCGTCTTTAGAGGAGGGCGCGAAACCCCAAAGAAAGCTCGACAAAAGTTTGTCAATGTGTTATTTTGTGGAAGGGAGGCGTCAGAGTTATCACCAAAACAATGAAAATAAAAAAAAAAATACCAGAGGCAGACAAGCAATTATTCAGTCGTAATGTTAATCAGCACTCAAGAAGCATTAAGTAAGATTCACAATAGAAAAAAACGAACGCTTGGGCTGAGATCCTTCCAATGTGAGGTAGTGAACCTTTATAAGTGGTCGCAGTCACGAAACTAACACATCACAGATCTTTTCTAACCCATGTCACTAGCCTGATAAGAAAGGAAGAATGGAAGAGTGATGACGTAGATACAGTTGATAATTCCATATACCATATGCTGACAGTATTGCGATCTGCACCCAACTCGGATTCCAGTCATCGTATCCTTTCAATTCAACAGCCCATCCAGGGGTCGCATTACCTGACAATACTTCGGTGAACTTGAATACGACTGTTTTGAACCGCCTCCGCGATTGAATCAATAGTGAAGAGAAAATCCCGTTCTTCATTGGTCGCGGCATAGTGAAATCCCCGGAGCTCATACATGTAAAACAAAGTAGACACCATCTGACAACCAACTCTGTAGACTAAACTGGACTGGTAGTATGTTAAAAAAAAAGTGAAAGATAGTCTGAGTTTGACTCCAAGTGATCAGAATCAATAAGCCAAAGCATGTGTGGCGAACCATTTGGACTAATGAACGTTGAAAGTCTTTAAGCATGCGGTCAACGATGAGACCTAAAAGTATGTGGATATACGGCCAGTGTTATATTCCTATACTTCAACCCAGGTTAGGGTTTATGACGAATAATCTGACAGTTTCAGCACCAAGAGCGACGTAAGTCAAGGATGCACACTTTGACTACTTTTGGTTAATTTTGTCATAGACTACCTGCAGCACTCACAGGATGCGCGTGTAGACATCTCACTCGATGGAAGACTAAACGACCCTAACTATGCTAACGACAAGATGTTCGCCAATTTCCAGGTAGTACATACAATCCCACACACTACTACACCTTCCGCAAAACATTTTGGACTACGCTTCGCAGCCTCAAAGTACAGTGTTCCTGCAAGACTGTAGTGGTTAAGTAGATCTGATGTGGGATAGTGAAGTTATGGAGGTTGTTCGGCGGGAAGTTGCAACAGTGGCTAGTAAGGTATGAGGAATTAAACAAACTAGTATCCCCTATACTAGGTGTCATTCCACAATCTAGGACATCTCTGGCGAAACAGAGACATCTCACTGAAGCTCAAGGGTCGTGTATGTAAGACGAATGGGAGGACCGTGTGTAATTTATAGCGGTGAAAACTGGCCGTTCAGGGTAGAAAACGTGAACTGTCTGCAAGCATCTGAGTATCGAAGTCTGTGTTCGAAAGCTCGTATTGGGAGGTACAACGGGTAAGCGGAAAGAAGGTTAAGAAACGGTTATTCGGTAGTAAGTGAGTAAGTATGCACAGATTTAGATGGTTAAATAATGCATTACGGATGTCAGCTGGTCGTCCGCCACAACGAACATTCTTTATAAATGCTGTCATCATCATCATCATCGGCAGCAATACATCAGTGGTTCACACTGATGCTTAACTGCCACACAACCATGAAGAAGAAACAAACCTTGTTTAGGAAGACAGAAAAAAGGGAGAGGGGAGGGGACCTAATCACTAAAAATAGCTACGTCTACATCCAAACATACAATATCAAGGCACCTACACCTTGCAAACAAACAACCGAGCTGTAAGTGAAAGTAAGGCGTCACAGCTAGACAGCATCCTTACGGCTTTCACTGCCCCGTTTCATTAAGTGCACTCACTTCACAGACAACTCGGACATACAACGAAAACATTCACGCCACTGAGCTCGGTTAGCCGCCATCTCACCTAAAGTTTCAAGCCAT
>LUCH01001333.1:4881-42631 GCA_013368495.1 Paragonimus heterotremus
GTTATTGTACAGGAATGAAACATCGTTTGCAAACAAAAATAAGGAAATCTCTACAGGATCAGTTCCCTTCATCTATATTAATGTCATCTTTTTGATATACCTAGAGGCGTGACCTAATGCAAGTGAAGAGTTGTCACTGTCTAGCTTTACTTAGCTTGAACAACAGGAAGACCAAACCCAATTTGATCTTATGTACCGTTTGGCTTTCGACCGTTTACCTCCACTTATGACTTTATCAGGGTTACATAAGTAAACATCATGACTGATAGTTAGGTCGTTCCAGATTAAATCGCCGCACGTGTACTTTGTTTGTCATCAAATCAGATCAGGCAAAACTAGCCGAACTTATCTAGCTCCAAATGAGGTCATGAAAGCTGTTTACTTGTGTAAAATCAGGAAGTCAGCGAGACTACAAGACCGTCAAAATGTACATAGTGATCTTCTTGGTGTGGAAAGTAAAAAAAGAGGACGTCAATGGAATACATGCATTTAAAACGAAAGAATGATGTTGCATCTATGACAATATGTATGCGCAGTATCTTGATCATACAATATATCAGTAGTTAGGCCAGTATCCCCATTTACATCTTTCCTATCGCTTAGATACTTACACTGAAAACACTAGAATTTTATCGGTTAAAACAGATCACCTTGTTGACCCGGTTAACTCGTTTCAAGTATTAGGGTGTAACCGGAATTCTAAGTTGCTTCCTTTCTCCAAGGTAATGCTCATCAGTACACGCCATCCCGCTCTATGTGTACACAAACAGTTGGACGCATGCAGTTTGTTTGCCCTGGAACTGCTAACAGTTCTAGTTTCATGTAAACCCAATCGCTGACCGTTTCTGCCGTTGTTGCTATCCTCATATCCCATATAATCTAACATTTTACGCTTTTGACTGAGGAAAGCAAATAAAATGTTGACATCTCGTAATGTCTTCTATCATTATCTGTGGTTAAAGGTAGTCTGTAATGGTTGTATACACATGGTATTTCAGTGGACAGTAGTGAAAAGAAGAAGAACAGGAGAAGAGAAAAATCAGCAACATTAATCGAGGATTTTCGTCTCAATAATAAATTACCGTACTAGTATGAGTCATGATCAAGCGAAGTGGGATTGCAATATGAAAGATGAATTATAACTCGGAGATAAAGTACGAACGCGAATCACGGATAGTGACTTTCTGACACTGGTATTTGAGAATTGCACAACTTCAAAGTTGTTCTGACGGTCAGGCTGATTGGAGACTAGGACAAGAATAAACAATGTATGCATTAATCTACGGATGACGTTGTTCCAGTGGATTCAGGCAGTGTTTCAGAATGAACATATTCTAACATTGAAAGAATGTTTATTTTGCATCTCGGAGGACTCAGCTGATGCTTTGCTTTGAAATTAAACGAAGACGATGAAGAAGAGCAAGGAAGCATAGCAACGAAGAACAGGAATCTTTTTTAGTCAATAACAACTCAGTTACCTGAACGTTTCAATCGGTGGACAATTTGAAGTTAATTACTACGAATGAAATATCCGCTGGATACAAATGGTTGTTAACTTCTAGCACTATTTGCCCACATACTCACTGCAGACGACCGTTAGGTCATAGGCTTATAGGACTGGAGTATAGACAAAAATAGCGACTCCCTCTCATTATGTCAATCATCACCACCTCTACATTCACCAATCTCCGAGTTCCATAGGGCTGTAGTGGCGAGGGTCACGTTTTACTCCACGCTTTCCACCGTATACCAGTAAAATACCACTTAGCTATTCGTAAACACATTTCATAGGTTGAAGTTCAAACGAACAGGAAGGCGAATGTGGACTGTGTACTTCATCTGGTGTGAATATTTACTGCCCGGTGATACGTACACGTTGCCTTGTCTCTTTTCAAAGTCCACCAAAGTACATTAAAATCTCTATCAATGTATCTAGAAACTGCCTCGGTGAACACCTCCACGCAGTCTGTGCATTTCAGATGCCTAAAAGTTTTCAAATGCTTCTTGTGAGCTATTCGGACCTATCCTTGAATTCCTACTGAACACAAGCAGTTTGAAGTTTGTTATTGACGCACGTACTCATTGCAAACCGGTTTTTTTTATCCAAGTGTCTCCTATTTGCACTTTTCGTTTTTTGCATACCACGTGTTCGCTTTTTCAGTTTGTATAAAAATCCACTGTACTTTCACCCAGTCGCTCTCAATTTTTTCCCATCGATTGATGCAGGCAGACGACTACTTTTAGATAGTTCACGTGACCACTGCTCTACGAAATTCATCTCAGGTTTACACGAGTGGCTTAACAGCAAACTGATCTGAACAACTGAGTTCACAGTAGTGCATAAAAAAATGGGTCAGTTTTTGTCAGTGTATTTTTTGATCTGCTTGCAGGTCTCCATAATGCTTTCTAAGGAACCTGATGCGTGATATTTTGTCGCATTGCCACGATCGCTGTAGCTATGGTCTACAGGGTCAGGTGGGCTCATCTGCCTGCACTCTTCACCCTTGCAGTATTGATACGGCGCTCCTTCCCTTGGTGTTCTTCACATACCCGATTGTTTACACAGCGCTCATAACGCAAAGTTGGCAACCGCACCAAGATAGTTGTCACCCGTTTGCGTTAGCTTGGTCTGCTCGATCTGCTAATTATTTAGCCACAGAAACATATGTAGTGATCAAAACGAGTTACTGAATAGACTACGTAAATGTGAGTGTACCTCACTAGGCTATCGGTGATAAGAAAATGAACAAATGGGACAAAACAGTTACAAAGTTCCAGCAAGTTACGGTAATCAAAAGGATTTGACTCACAGGAAAGTGTTCGCAAGTGTTCGAGATGACCACCACAAAATTCCAAATTACCAGTATCCGGAACTGGATAATATCACACAGTTGTCATGGGCTGCTGAAGCGCGATCTGGGATGCGACGATGTTTGTAGTATAATGGAGCTAAAAAACTGGATGATAGATCCGTGTAATATCGTCAAACGACTACGCAGTGGAGAGAAGAGCAGACCGACGTACACAAAATTTGTATTGTATTACAAGGTCACTTTTTACCAATTTGAACAACATGCAAAGGTGACACAAAAGGTTGTTGTACAGAAATGAAGAATCGTTTGTAAACAAAAATAAGAAAATCTCTACACATCTGACTGAAATACATAAACATGATCAAAAATGCCTGAGTGCGCTCACTGCCACAATTGTATAGGGAATGTAGAAACTTGTAACACCAGGTTCCCTTTAACAACTTCATGAATGTCGAAAGAAGACATATAGTGTGATACGTTAACATTTTGTTTACTATCATCAGTCGCAAACGTAACACATGCAGTTTATATATGACAGACAAATAGAGATAGACGGGATGTAGGCACACCATTGGTTGCTTCAACCACGTTTGTCCACATAGCGCAGGCTTGTGAGCTCCGACTGACATAGCTTCAGGTTCTGATGACGTAACAATATTTCGAGTGATCGAAGTAGGCGGGATGGATAGTTGATTGTTAGGTTAGGGAAGATCACTAAGTCCAGGACAGGATTTAGGGACCTTCCTTAACTCAACAATCCACTATCCATCCCACCCACCCCTAACTGATCGAAGTAGGTCATTCCGTTAACCTGCTATCAGGGGGTGTGTGACGATCGATGATGCGGTTTGAAACTGTTGTTTCATCAGTTGTTTTAACCATTTCGGGACGTGTTCTGCACTGTCGATGTAAACATCAAACCAACTACAAGTGAACTGGTATACAACGTGAGGAACAGAATAGTTAGGCAAACTGTGTTCGCGATTGTGTAGAATTGGTTCTTTGGTGGTTTGTACCAACAGTCATTGGGCAACCGCATACGTAGAGTATAGGGCAGATTTCAATTTGTGCCTGATGTCATTTGCCAGGTGATCCCCTTTGAATTGTAGAAATAAAAATATACTTAACTTTTGAGCTGTTTCCACCGACTCACTGCACTCGTTTGACGACTGCGATCAACTGGGGGTGATGTTCAATTAAATGAAAACTGATATCTTCTACTATTCATCAGTAATCATTCAGAATATTGGTACGGAATCAGGACCTGGAGCTACTGGCCTTTAGCGAAGCTATGTTGATCGGAACTCACTAGCCTGCGCTATGTGGACAAAAGTAGTTGAATCAACCTATTTGTTTGTCGTAGTGTTGGTGAGATAATACGTGGTGTAATCGTACTTGTTTCTATACCCGGTATGTCCCTTATTGTCTGTCATATATAACGTGTATGTTTTGTGTTTGCGACTGATGGGAGTAAACGAAATGTTAGCATATCGCAACGTATGTTTTCTTTTTGCACTGATGAAGACAGTTAAACAGTAGTATGATATTGTAGGAAGGACGACTGATGTACGAAAGAAACTATGGGCAACGGTGAATGGGAACGAGTTTACAGTGAAGCGGTGCATCAACAACAAGAAAGTGTGAGCAAGCTAAGGGTCCTTTGTCCTTTCAAGAAGGTCTTATGATCCAATCTAATCAGACGTGGACAATTGCAAATTTTAAAGTTGAACATCACTCACAATTGATCGCAGCTGTCGCATCCCCACAGACTTTCCAGTCGGCCCCTTTCGAAAAGAAGCACCAGACTCGAGTTTCGCTCTCATTAGAGCTCATCAGTAGTGCATATCATCGCCACTGCCGGGACTTGAACCACGGACATTCAGTTCATGAGGCAACCGTGTTTACCACTGCGCCATTGACCTCACGTTAAGCACGACCGAATTATCATATGTGAACGCTCAACCACTCTCGCTTGTGAGTAATGATCAGGTTGCCCGATCGTCTCGAATTGCAAATTTGCAAGCGTACTGGCCTGTCATGAATAGTCAACCATGTAAACAGGCCCGCCTCGTAGACGCGCACGTTGTCTCGGTAAGCACACTTAACAGGACACAACATACACCACACACGAGTTAAGCACATCTAAACACGAAGCGACCTATGTGCCCATGCCCGATGTTCTCTGAAGCCATTCACAACTAGCAGCGTCGGTTACTTTAGGTAGACCATGAAGCACCGAGGCTACTATCTTTCAACAAATAGGTCAGTGTAACAAACACCCTGCGCACTCATTCGTAAATCGTTTACGAAAGCCTTGGCTTACAGAGTCTCGTGAGCCTATGTTCACCTGTATTGTTAGTCACCAATAAGTAGTAATCAAAATATCGTTCAGCAAATTTAATAATTTTCGTAACTTCAATCCGAAAAGAGGTCATCCTCGCAAGTCTGTCGGTTGGAATTAACGGGGGCTTATTGTACCACCTCCAGAGGCGATCGGGCAATCTAATCGTTACTCATAAGTGAATGTGGTCGGAGGTTTGCATATGCTACTTCAGTCATGCCTAGTGTGGAATGTTGTACACCTAAGGAAAGATACGGTGAATCGATCCAGGAATAAAACTGCACTCGACATAGTTGGAATTTAGCGCCTTGAGTGTAAGAAAACAGACAATTTTGGTCTAAGGGATACCGCGAGTGTCTCCGCTAACTGCCACTAAGTTAAACCAAAAGACATGCGTAAAAAGCTACTTCGTTCCGCTTCAAAACGCGTGTAACAGGAAGGAAAATACAATGTATTTGTACTATGTATAATGATCTACAAAATTTCTGGAATCCGGAGGCTGAAGCACAGTTGCTAGAAATGGTAGTTAAAGTCGCTAAGTAACCAATGGGGATGTCGGAATAATGGTTGAGCAGATAAAAAAATAATCAAGGTTACCTCTGGATTGTTCTTGGAGTTACTATTCATTCTGATTAGACAAAATTTTCTGGAAGTGGGCAGTGGTTTTGGATGAAAACATGAGGTCCCCCGTCATGAAATCAGTGACGTAGTGGTGAACATTGTCACTTCATGTATGCGTGGCCAGAGTTCCAACGCCGATCGTGCTAAAGATATGTACCACTAACCAGATCCAGCAGGCGCGAACCTCGAGTCTGGTAATTCTATTCGTAAGTCTATGGGAATGTGAAAACACTAAAATTAGTATTGTATGTTACCTAAGTAATATTGGTCTTTCTCGCACGATTGCGATGATGCCTCTTTTTTTAGAGCCCGTTGTCTGACACTGGTTTCACAGAGTGTATACTGGAATTATTACAGTCTATTTTATAACTTCTGTATCTACTAATTAACGTGGTCACCTGGTTGTCATGGAGAGTAATGTGTGCAACTTTGTTTGGCTGTTTGTGCTTGAATTTCGATCGATTACGAGCCATCTGAGCATTTTTAAACACAAGTCGGAGCAACATCTTAGTTTGCTAGGTTCCATTCACATAGTGGTATTCGATAAACGAAATACAGATCATTGTGATACGGTAGAACTTCTGTGACTCAAATACGTTCAGTAGTTCATATCCATCACTTCACTAAATCGGTTTTAAGAGTACTGCAAGTATGTCCTTGTCTACTGTTTCCCAAATGCAGTATCCAAGTTCATGGTTATTACATGCATGATCATTGCAACAATCACACAGTTCGCCATCATTAAAGTTTCTTCAATGCCAGGTATATAAGTCAGGAAATCCTGATCCCGTGGTGTGGAATGAAAAAAGTAAAACTGACTAGTGCAGTGAAGATGAGCGATCGTATTATACTACTCAACCCACTGCTATTCAGCAGTAGGACCAGAGCATATATTTTGACATCGTACAAGCCACAGGAAAAATACAGGAAGGATCATCAGAGTGCATTATCGCCCATAATGGTCCCTGCTACTTAATGGAACTGAGCATTGACGTCTGGGGCCGAATACCGCCTGCAAATGAGTGGTTTTGTGACAGGTCTGGTTTAAATGCTTAACGCGTGTATTGCTGTGTCGAATAAACAACCTTTGTGTCATCCGCGTTCTTGCATCACAACACTAGGATTACGTATCTGTGCATCACAGACAATTTCATGTATTTACATTTGGCACTAGAATGTCCGTTTGGGAAGAAAATTTGGCAATATGCTGTCACCCATGCATACATTCCCATGTTTCGTATATTGGTATAACATTTTTATTGTGTTCCTTTCTAGATGGGCAATCAAACAATTAAATGACGTTCCATTGTCTTTTGCATTAGGTAACGTGGACCAACGCTCAATTAGTGTTACTCTACCACCAGCATATCAATCCGGATAAAACTCTTGACTATACAGTTAAACGTAACAGACTCCGAATTGTTTCCTTTTCAATCTACGGACGTAATTAACTTCCCTTTATTGCTACGTTTTATGTTACATCAACTATCTGTGCGGTATTTGTGGAACATCTGATCAACTACATGCTTCGTGATTGTGTGTTCACGTGAATAATTTTCGTGCTGGTAACGTGATACATTAATAGTTTCATAGTGCCAGATCTTACGCAGCTGTTGAACATTCTATCGTTTGGCGAACCACACCATGAGGAGTTGAATGTTGTAAACGGCCCATAATTGAAACCAGTACGACAAGTATTTCATTCAAATATGTCCTTCCCCTAACTATAGTCTTTAAAACAAAACACAACATGATTAAAATAACACATACGGGCTGCATGAAAAGACATTAGATATTGTAGTCACTGTTTGTTTCGTTCGGTTGGTTATACTGTAAATATATATAGAAACATGCAAAAAACTTAACTTAGTACTACGATTTGTTAACATGTCCTCTACTTATAAGTAATGAGACAAATTTAACACTTGAGTTTCTTCTAAATTATCGTATTTGCCATACTAGCTGTGTACAATAAACTCCAATGCGTTGGTGAATTCCAGCGTGAACAGTTTGAGATTTCTTGCCTGGACAGTCAATTCTCCGGATCGCTTGACGTATTTCATATTGTTGTATGACAGGCAGTTTCGGTGTGAGTAGTATACTACTCATGAGTAGTATGTTACCCACAGGCAGCATTTTGGAACAAAAGAGCAAGCTCCGAACGCCAGGAAGACGATGGACAAGAATAGACTGTCGGAATAGTGTATACGCACTATGGCAGAAGTTTCGCCAAGGAGAATGACAACGTACTACCATCCGATGTATGTGAGTGTATGTCTGACGTGCAGATGAATGTACGTGTTTATAATTTGCTTTTTGACATGAGCTATGCAGGAGTTTGCTCAATAAACGAATTCTCTGGCCAAGCGTCTGCGGTCACAACAATATGACACAGATGGTTAAGTGGAAAGCTGGGCTCGAGTGTGAAATTTCTGAAAACCCGACGTGGCGTCGCGACTCAACTGGTAGGACGCTTACAACGTTTGGGCATGCTGTTTCTGCCGCTGAGGCGAATCTAACCGAAGTCCAGATTTTTCGCACTTGGGTCTCTTCTTGATTTCTTTTACTCAGTCGCAAAGAAAAAAACATGTAGAGGGTGTACGTCAAAAATGTGTTCATCCATATAAACAATACATTGATGGTGATCATTTTTAGTTATTTTTAACCAACCTCATAATACTAACCTTCAACCTATTAATGCAAAGTTGAATTGTAAGTGTACTGATTATTCGACGTGCATATTGTGGTGGACTGTCAGGCAGGTGGTACGAGCATTCCAACTCTCGGTGGAATACCTCAACACAGGGGGAGGTGCGCTCAAAAACCCACCGCGAGTGGATGGAGGACGGCGTGGGCGACCGGATGAGTCATCGCTCGACCGGATCGGACCAACGGGCTAGACATGGCGGCCGAAATAGAATGGATGACCAGATTGAAGGCCTGATTGTACCAACACTCGCAGGAATATCTCGGCACGATGGTGGAGTACGATCAAAGCCCACAGTGGATGGAAGGAGGATAGCACGGGCGACCGAACAAGCCATCGCTCGAAGAAATCGGATCAACGGACGAAGGTTGGCAAGCAGAAAATCTCCAGATAGAAGGCGTAAATCACACACCTAAACCGGGTAGAAGTGCACACGACGTGTGAGCGGAAACCTGGGGGTGTTGCGGACTGGAATTGCGATTCAAAATCGCGAGCGCACGTGTGGCGTGAGAACTAGCGAGTCGGACAATAAAGATTGTGCTTTATTGAACGCCTTTTTGCTACAATATGATACAATACAACATTCGTTTCATTGCGAAGCAACATGTGACTATCAATAGCTCCGGTTCTCCAGATATGTTCAAAGATGTATAGAAACCAGGTTCGATCAAATCACTTGTTTCACACAGCCAAACGTTTTTGTGATTGTGATAAGCTTCAGACGAGATAAGGGATTCCAAGAAAAACTTTACTACAGAACGATTACTCAGAAAAATCCACCGAGGCCTGTAATAAGGTAAGCAACAGTAATGATCCAGTTGAAACGCCTGAAAAGAATAATTTTTTCTTCTACTTCTAGAGCACTCCTAAAACTCAATCATTGAGTCACCGTAACGAATGACTTCGGATGCGGGTTCCTGCTGAATTTAGAACAAGATAAAATACTCTAAGGATCACAATGCGGACATAATTCGATGGATTGATGTATTTATGTTTTTCCATCCTGAGATGTCTGTAACGGGTTTGCTTGTCTCGATGTTGCTGTAAAATGTCTACAGGACTTTCTCAGGGTATCAGTGGCAAACAAAACGGTACGCTTAGTGCGTGCATCTATGAAGTGATAGACACAAGGGATGATCGGTTCTCCCATAATAAGATCACATAGACCCACGGAGTGCAGTGAGCTAGCAAAGCTACCGACCGTGGTGTTTTGGCCGCAATATACGCTTAGCCTGACAGACCGTTTATTGCGCGAACTCCCGTGTAGGTCATGTCAAAAATCAAACCACAAACTCGTCGACTCATTTGCACGTCCGACATGCATTCACATACATTGGGTGATACTACGTTGTCATTCGCCTTGACGGAACTTCTGCCATAGCGTGTACACACTATTCCGATGGTCTATTCTTGTCCATCGTCTTCCTGGCGTTCGGAGTTTGTTCTTTTGTTCCTGAATGTCGCCTGTGGGTAATATGCTACTCGTGAGTAGTATACTACTCACAACGAAACTGCATGTCATACAACAGCGTCACAAGTGAACACCCACCAACAACATTCACAGTCCGAAACATGTAAAGGGGATTCCATTTACACGGTTGTTTCATTCGAGTTAGCGAACAGCCAAGGCACAACACTGTAGACACAGTCGAGTTTGCTGGTACGGGTTGCAGTTTGGTGCTTGAGAAACCTGAAGACTCTTTTAAAGTGTGAACGGCAAGGTGCGCCGCACTCGATTCTGGTATGTATACAGACAGAACTGCATTCCGTCGTTCTTTTTAAAGAACGTTCAATCAGTCTGTTACAAAACATGTTGAAATTCCTTTCATACATCCAGAACAACACTCCATCGGTCAATATATTAACAGTCATCGACATTCCAGATTCTCACTTGATTTCTCGCCAACGGGTATTTGGCACAATCTGATGACAGTGATGAGCCGACAGTCCAAGTATAAGCTAATTGTTGGCGTAGATATATCCCTGATATTAATAAGTAGTTTAGGAGATTTATGGTTTTATATGAGACCTAATTATGAAAAATCTGGACTTCAGCTGGATGCGAACCAATGACAGAAACACCATGCCCAAACACGGCGAACGCTCCGCTAGCTGGGCTACGAAGCCACACCAGGACCTCGGAAATTTCATATTTGGACTCTGTTACCCACCCGTCCCGCTGTCTTATATGGATTCTACCAAATGGTCCAGGGAATCGACTGTTCCGGCAGGATTTCAAGAACAGTTCACGGTGGAATCCACCAAAGCCACTGTTAAACATTGAAATTGTATTGCCACTAAGCAGTTTAGTGGGACGAGTGGATAACAGAGTCCAAATACGAAATTTTTGAGCTCCTGGTGTGGCTTCGTAGCCCAGTTGGTGGAACGTTCGCCGCGTTTGGGCATGGTGTTTCCAGCCGAAGCTCAGATTTTTCACAACCGGGTCTTATATAAAAACCTTCTTAATCTCAACTATGACGCGCAATCTCACCGGATCCACAGACCTTTATTCTAACAGAACCTTCCCACAAAATCTTGCTTCCATTTTCTTTGTGAGGTCGAGCCTGATAGATGATGTCTATGCAACAGTCATCAGTAGTCTTCATTATGGTAACCACGTGAATAACAAAATAAAAAGTAGGGTGAAAAGTATAAGACTGCTGTTAGTGGACAGGAAGTAAGAGGCAGAAAGCGTCAACAGAGGTTAATGGGAATGAGGAAGTAAACTGCAACCGTTGAATATAACACAAATGAGATGCTGAGTAGGGAAAATTGTTAACCGTAAGCAGAGGGTGCCAAGCCAATACTCAGCCGTTCTCACGGTTGAAGCAGGCATCAAATTGTTTGCAGCGAGTAATAGTGATTTATAAAAAGCCTAGTCAGTTGTACCCCCAACAGCAAGTAATTAATAAAAGTCTTTTCAAATGTCATAGCATGCCCGTAAAATTTCAAATAGATGAGCCGCGGTACAAGACAATTCAATCGACGTGCATGCGTTTTTGGTGATCACTGAATGGGCGAAAACAAAGTGATTGACGCGAGGCGAGCACTCAGCATAACCGAGTTTCCTGTCTGAACATCCCGGACCATAACGGCAATGAACACAAGGACAGGAGACAGATACGACCCCTACTCATTTTGATCGTGATAAACGGTCCATTTTAGTCGCGCTGTGAAAGCCACTGGCAGGTGGGATATATCTCAGCAGAATCATTCATCTATAAGTTAAAATATAAATTTAATGGTCCGGTGTTTAAATGCGTCGATGCTTACTTCATTCGTAAGAAGCGTTGTTGCAAACTTCATTACTCACCTGATTGTTTCGACAATCACATCCAGTTGGTTATTCTTTAGTAGTTTACCATTCATCGTCACCACGCTATCACTGCGTGCTTCTTTCCCTTCGGAGAGCCATTGTACTCAAAAATTTTGGTTACAGTAGCGTACATTTTGACATGTATTGCCTAGTAGTTAACCACACTTCTCTGTTGCTGTACATGAAAATCTAATGGAGAGTTAAGCTTCCATTGACATACACAAATCATGCACAGTAGTTGCCACGATAAACCAGTGAGTCACTGACCGAAAACTTTGACTCTAGTGGTCAGCTAGTGGCATACATCATGTCAGATGAAAGGTTTGGACCAAACGTTTTCCTTGTGTTTTGAGCACGTAATACAAGACACTGGGTTGGAGTTGTTTTCAAGTATTTTATGATTTAAGTCTACCTATCCTACCAGTTTGTGATGAAGGCATTCGGCACTTTTGTTTCCCTGGAAAACCCGCGTCCTTGCACAAACTTTATTACTTCGAGACAAGAAGCATTCATTTCGAACACAAAGTGGTCCTACTCTGACTGACACAATTTATCTATCGCATATCACCTCCGACATAAAGTTAACATTACGTGATAGCCAAGCATCGATCCGAAGTGGTCTAGTCCAACTAGGGTATCTTAACAACTGTTGGTCCAAGATAAAACTGAAGTCGGATTCCGCGGTCACAGCAACAATGCGTCTAACCTCAGGGTCTTCTTTTAACGAATGCTGGGAGTGGATCTCTTCGACCACTGTTCTTTCGGATCCAGCAGAAAACTCGGACCCCTCAGCCAAAGATTCATCTTCTTGTCTGAGGCTTGTGATGCTCTCCTAAACGTCACCTCAAACGAATTTACTTCTGAAAGCACATGCGTCGATTGGTAAGAGGAAGTGAGATTATGGATTAGCCTTATCTTTAATGCGGCGAGGCGTTTTTCAGCTATCATCTTGTCTCCATGGCCGGTCTATCTCACAATGAACATCCTTAAGCATTACGTTACTTTCAGTCTTATTCAGTGTTCGTCTGGTCTCCACAAAAAGCTATTCGACTTCCAAAGTGTTTTCGTCAACAAAATCTAACGCACATTTCGTTCAGATTACAGTACTTAATGAGACTTAACACTCCGACAAGATTCACGCAATGTTCACTCAGGTGTGTGGTACAGAAGGGGCCACTTCTAATTGAGCTAAAAATGGTCTTACCTACATAAAGCTCATTACCACTGTTCAATCTCTTATCGAGAATCCAGTGTGTTTCATGTACGTTGCATCTTACTAGAATTTCCACGCTGTTTTCAGTTAAAATTCTAAATGAAAGTTCTCTCAACTGGGTCCACTTATCCACTTCAGATTGTTGAACAACATCAGTCTGCGTCAGCGGCAGCCGTTTCATCATATAAAAATGATCATCTTTGACAGAACGCTGTTGACATAAGGATTGCAACCCAATTGATACTTTATTGCCTGGTGTTGCACAAGTTCCATGTAGAATCCGGAACATCACCTGACAGAACTGTCTCAGCGAACCATTTACCCCTGTAATAGATTCATCGAGTAACGTAGTGTAGGACGTGTTATCTAGAACGACGTACGTTGTCTCTAACACTTCTAGACCAACCCACTTTATCGAAACGAATCCTAACCATACATCGTTCAGTTCAGAAGTAGCTGTGCACAATAATGATTTTAATTTCTCGTCCTACCATAGTTCCGACTTGTTCTCATGAACCAATATACGACGGCGTCGACCGCAACCGGGTAGCGCACATCGTATCAGTACCTTGCAGGACTTTGCTACATGGTTCGTTTTCAGACAAAGAAGACAGCGTCCGCTGCTCCTCAGCTGTGCTTTGCGTTGCTGCAACAATTGACTGATAAAATTAGCATAGATCGGTATATCAGGGTTTTCCTTACATATCGGGTATTTCAAATTTATCCTCCCATAAAGTACACCTACTCCGACGTTACACCCAGTGTAACTGACTTCAGAAGGTTCAGAGGACGTTGGGTTAACTGTCGTCCCTTTTGAGAGAGCTGCCAACTGGCAACATTGACAATTGCTGACCACCACCCTAGGTCGCTAAGGGTAGGTCCTCTTCCGAATTCAGTCATGCTCTCAGCAACTTCTACTCGTCTTTCTGGTAAATGGTGAGGTAATCTTGCAATCGTTTTAATGAGGTTGGTTGAGAAGTTTGGCTCTGCATTATAACCCAGCTTGCATCAACACCGTCTGACAACCATTCATCAGACGAGCTGGTCGACGTAAATCACCGACATCTCCAGCAGCCAATTTAGGACCCATCAAGAGGTCATCAAAATCTTCATTAGCAACATCCCTCAGAACGTGAGTAAGCCGAACGGAAAAATCAGCAGTGGATTTGGACACACATACCATCTTCTCTGGTGGGACAGCCGCAGTCTGTATCGCTACTCCAACGCCTGATTCCTGCTCAATCCTAAGGGCCCCAAAGAAACAGCAGTCACACTTAGCAACACTCGGTTCGGGTGGATTAATACTATGAGGAAATCTTTTGGAAACATTTAAAGTAATTGGAATAAACGAATGGTTCATAAATTTCAAGGAATTCAAGTTAACAGAAACGGGAACGTCATCAAACATAACTGTCCAACCCATTCTTGTCCAAAATGGTGGAAAGGGTTACCGGAAATTGTCGCAAGCTCGATTCTCAACGAAGTGCTTGATGGTCCAGTGGCAAACTGTCGGTCCAGAGAAGCATCATCAGACTTGATAACAGTGCAATCAATAGGACTTGTGGCGATTTCCACAATATTGGACTTCTTCATTCCTAAAGAATGCGAGAATTCCACAACGAGGGGGGGTTGTTCATCGTCCTCGTTGAACAGCTAGACACTCGAGCCAAACATTGATATATCTGAGTACTATTGAATCATTCGCTAACAATTTCAGTTCACACGGAATTACGCGTAATCTGACGATCCAATAAATGCTTTTTCAATATTCATTACGGAGAAAGAGAATTTATCTTTAAAACGGTTGATGGGAAGCTGATCTTAAGAACTGGATTTAATACGGTACTAAGTGTACAAGAAAATTAAATCTCTTACTTCAAATGTGAAAAATCCTCAACAGCTGAACAAAGAATGTGCATGTATAACGAAGTGGACAACTAGGCACTGATCGTTAATGGGAGACGGTAAAACGGAATTGAGCTCACTCAATCAAATGGTCATTAGTTAGATCGGAACAAAACATCTGTTCGCGGATCGATTAATGATAGGAATTATAAGTTATTCAAGACAAAGTATAAAATGAAAGTGTCTAATTTTGGTATTCGAAATTTTATACAGATCAGACTAAATAATAGTAATAGGATTGGTAGTAGTAGCTGAAATGAGAACAAAGATTATTAATGTGGTTTATTTGAGGACGATAATAGCAACAAAGTAATCAAATCAAGCACAGCAGTCTTGAAAACAGTTCAACAAACGTTAACAACGATGTTTCGAAAGTGATAAGCGTCGTTTGGTACGTCTCATTGTTGTCGTCCTGTTATCGAGCCATGTCGTTCCACTATATATCAGTACTGTAACGTGTGGTCGAAACCAGGAGGCGCGCGGAGATTGAATTTGAATTGTATAACAGGGCGTGCTGTTGTGTTGCTGATGCCGTTTTAGTTTTCGTTTGTGTAAGTCGTGTGCATGGTTCACTAAGCCTTTGACTCATACTAGTTTGTGTTGTATCTTTTCACAGGACTGTTGCTGGATCTCATACTTCGGAAGAACGCTGTCACCCGGTATCTCCACATCACCCTAAAGTTGATCCACAATTGTGACGGACAATCAGAATAGAAACGGCCGGCTTGTATTTTACAGTATGTCTTACCTGACTAACTTATCTATATACGGGTGTCGTGATGAACCTGACTTGCTGCATTATTAAGATAGGAGTAGACAGCTCGCTCAGAAATGTTGTCCAGATTGAGATGTTTTGTCTTCTGCGAACTTGCATTTCTTTGAAAGCTGCACTCCGTCAATTGAATCGAGCCAAATATCGTGCCGGAACCAGATCACACCGGTAGGCCGCGACAGTGTGTCGTTTTGGAGAAACAGCTACTAATGCTGAGACATTTTTTACTCTGCAGATGAACTATGCACAGCATATACGAAATACTGGTGCTATTATCTGGAATTGGCTACATCTTGATTTACGCTTGTCGCTGCCGTTGCCAGTATTATACAAGACCGCTTGTACGTTCCGCACAATAAATACCCGGCCTTTATTGCCAACTGCGTTTTTTAAACATTACATGTGGTTAACCCGGATCTGGGACTAATGCCAACTGAAGGCAGGGCTGGAACACCCAGAGCAATCGATCGATGGTGGACTCCAAGCCTGAGTGAATAGTGCCAGGCTCAAGAGTCTGTTGGTGGCTGTACCAACAGAACGGTGCAACTAAAGGCAGGTTGGGCGCAGATGACCGCGTTCCTCTGTGATGGCTTGTAGCGGTAAGGGATGACACTGGAACTTGTTAACTAAATATGAGAATTTGTCAGCTGGTAGGCTATAATGAATCGGTCAAGCAATTCACAGTAGAAAACGACCACTGGATGCACACCATTCATCCGCTTTGTTTCATCAATGGTTTCTCAGACGTACTTATTGAGGGGTCGAACTAGCCATCACTTCTAATTAGTTTCAGCTCTTTCTCATTATTTTCTCTAGTAATCTGTTCTGTAAGGGTTTTTTGTATCATGCTACACGTTACGTACTTGTATTTGACATTAAACTCCTTCCCAGGAATTCATTGATATATCTGCTGCGTAAACTTGTGTAAATTAGCCCACTCCACAATCGGCCGAATTAAAAGCTTGTTGTTGTTGTTGTTGTTGTTGTCGTCGTCGTCTACTCTCAGTATCGATCTCCCACTTGATCAAGAATTAGTGACACGTATTCATCAATCCATCATGTCTCATTTGCTGCTACACGTAACCTTCATTCGTTCATCCCACTGTTCACCAAATGTGGTCTAGCTTGGTATTGGTATAAGAAAAAGGAAATCAGCCAACTTCGAAGCAAATTTAAACTGACTAATACCTTCAATTGTGCATACGGTTTGAATATCCGGTGATTGGCAAGCCTCTAGCTAATAGAACTCCGTATGAAGATTTTATCTTTGCGTGACAATGGTGTCGACTAATCAGTAGAACAGCACATCTCTAACAGTAATTGGCAGGTTCGTTTACTTAAGGAATTCTGTCAGCTCTGATTTAAGTACGGAATCTGATACAACATACTGCAGATTACTGTCTCACTAAAGTAACGTTTTGGTTCGTGTGTCGTGAACACTATGCAGTAGAGATTTTGGTGAATGACATATTTAGTCATTAGTCGCAGATACCCGTTGACCAGACTGGATATCTAGGATGACGATCGAATATTTATTGCACGGAATGTACAAATAGCATCTATAAAACTGTAAATGGTATCGATAAGCGTACGATGGTAAGTTACACGAGTGTGATCTGGTTCCAACATGGTATACTCTTCCAGACCAAGTTGTGTTCTGCTAGTGTCCGGTAAACTGAACTTAACTGTGAAGGGTGTGATCCAACCTAACTCATCATGACCAGAATCAGACAAATAAACAGGTAAACGTATAGACTGATAGACAGATAGACACACGGGGATTAAATTAGTCTCCCAAAGACCCACAAATCTGACATGTCTTCGGCGAAATGACAGTATTGATTCTAACCCATAATCAGGAGCGTTTACACTTACAGTCTGTACAGTTCTAGATAAGTCGGTTTACGAACAAACAACATACTTGTAAGAAGTGAGTTCGCCCCTTAATGCATCCCTCCGCACCCAGTTAGATCAGTTCTCACATTTAGCAACATGTTATTTTAGTTCACAACCACCTAATTAAGACCCGTATGTTGCGAGTGTCTTGTGTCGACCCAAACTAAACGACGTTCACATCTCGGACGTATTGTTGTTCAGACGGCAGCATGTTTCCAAGGCTCAAAGCACCTCAATATGGACAACATTTTTGAAACAGATGTCCGCATCGATCACGATAACGCAACCAGTTGCCCTCATCATGCACAAAATGGTCAAATAAGACATGTGGTCAGGAAGTGGAACGACGAAGTTCAATAACGAGGCCATACAACTGAGACATGCCAAGCGACGCCTATGGTTTTGGTAACATGGCTATAAAACGTCACGTCAGAGTCCACATGTGGCGCGATAAACCTAAAAAACAGCATGACATGCCTCGGATTCAGTGGAAAAAGTGTTAGGTTTTGATATCAGTTAGTGATTTGTAAATATGTTTCGTTCATGAATGCAACGTCTATCGGTTGGCTAAAAAAACTATCGTTATGGCACAATCCGTTAAGGAAACATCGATTTTCACTTTTTCCACGTGCAATCACCTGCACATACCGGTTCCCAGACCAACATTGCTTTTCGTGCGTGAAATGGTTGCAGAGACTGGGGTGAACAACCAGGTTGCGTCGATCGCAGCCCGTGCTGGCCAAAACACTGGATCGATGGGGCCGAACGGCTTGACGGGAATTGCACGCACCACCACCCTATACACAATCAGTTAATCTGAGTGCGGTTTCAGTGGTGTGTTGTGGACGTTCGCTCACCCGACTCGATCAGGAGGCGTGCTCGTTGGGTAAGCCCTTTGGTTTGGACGCCGGATTTTGTTGTCCGGCTCACAATGCTTACGGTGGTGGCTCCTATGGTCAGGCCAACTAGCTGTGTTTATCTCTTGCCTCCGCGGATTTGTCCCCCCACCGCGTAAGGGCCAACCAACCCCTGTATCCCTTAGGTTACCTATGTGCATACCAGCTGTGCAAATCTGTTCATCGTTGAAACCCAGAGAACTCTATTTTGGGACATCTTAACTTGAAAGTGATACGCGCGAATTTGATGTCGGTACATCAGAACTTTGAAAAGGTATAGAAAACACTGGGTTTATTAGCAGGATGAACCAGGATGAACGTCCTAGTGGGAACTGTTAGGTCCAGACTAACTTTCCAAATTCCTGAGGTGAACCGTGAAGTTGTAACCAGTGAGACAAGACCACCATTATTGGTGGTTTCGTCAGATATTCTTTTGTCACTCAGCGATCGGTCATTTGCCTACGAACAGCTATATTCACTTGCTACTTGACCTCCCGCTATTTCTGGACTCGTTAACGCTTGGCCTTGACCACACACGTGATCGACTGTATTTATCCGCTCTCTGCCGTTGTGCGAGGTATCTAAAGGTCATGGAGTGATAGTCGAATGAACTTTTTCATATAATCATCACAGGACACAACAAGGCCAGGGTCGGCAGAATAATCGCAATAGATACAATGAGCTCCCATATAAATATGGTTCTCTAAGGCGGAGGAACAAGAAAAAAAGTAAGGTTGACTGAAGTGTAGCGTTCTCTGTTGTGAACTGACCTGTTGTCCCCTTAGTGGAAGTTTCTTTGCTGTTTTGCAAATAATTTGTTAATCCAAGACGGGTGTGACCGCTTTAGTCGTAAAGCCATACCGGTAGACAATGTGCACACTAAACACATATATCAACTGCAACGAAATTGTTACATCCATAACCCCTGAACGCCAACTCAGATCGTACTGATTCGCATTCCTTAGACTCTCACCATGTAGGTAAGTCAAAGTTGAATAAAATCCAAATAAAGCAGTTTCTGGTGTTTGGGATTGCTTTTGTCCGCTTTCAGATTACCGTGTACCAATTGCACTTCGTCCTAACTAACGCAGCAGACTCAGTAGTAGTGCAGAGAAGATGAGCGATCGTATTATACTACTCAACCCACTGCTATTCAGCAGTAGGACCAGAGCATATATTTTGACATCGTACAAGCCACGGGAAAAAAAGCAGAAAGGATCATCAGAGTGCAGTATCGCCCATAATGGTCCCTGCTACTTAATGGAACTGAGTATTGATGTATGTGGCAGCCGAGACGGTCTGAGGCCGAATACTGAGTGCAAATGAGTGGTTTTGTGTCTGGTTTTGTTCACATGCTTAACCCATGTGTTGTTTTGTCGAATAAACAACCCTTCTGCTATTCGCGTTCTTGGATCACAACAGTAGCAGTCCTTAACTATAAAGAAGTATGAAAAATCATGCCTGATTGCTGGACTTCAAAGTATGCCGTGTACACAGCACATGAAAGCGCCTAAACACATGACTTTCATCTAGTAAAATTCCAGTCCTTATTGGCACACTCGAGTCTGAAAAGCGCCATAACTGCATATACCAACAACCTCTTTTAAAGTCTTCGTTTTCATTCCTCCAAGTTCTCTATTCAAGGTGTACAAACGACACTCCAGACTTGACCATGTGACCTCTTACATTGGAAATGTCGGTTCGTCGTAGTTGACGGAATTCGATGAGGCATTCAACACAATCTGTAGCGTTCAAGACAACAGGTCTAACCGTAATACATCTTGGCTAAGGCTAACCAGTGCGAAACTATTCTGTATGTAGATTGAACACCCACAATTGCTCGCAGCTGCCGCATTCCCATAGGATTTCCAGTCGGCCCCTTTCGAAAATCACAGAAATCATTGACTCATTGTGATTTCAAGTTGAAGAGAAGTCCTGTTCGAGGGGTCATCGATTGGAGTTAACAGACAGTAACTGTGTCTCCTCTCAAGGCGATCGGGCAACCTGATCATTACTCACAAGCGAAAGAGGTTGAGCGTTCAGCTATATGATAATTCGGTCGTACCTAATGTGAGGTCAATGGCACAGTAGTAAACACGGTTGCTCCATGAACAGCGTGACCGGAGGTCTAGTCTCGGCAGTGGCGAGGATATACACTACTGACAAGCTCGAGTCTAGTACTTCTTTTCGAAATGGGCCGACTGGAATTTCTATGGGAGTGCGACAGCGGCAATCAACCGTGGGTGATGTTCAATCTATGTGAAAACCAAAATCCTCTACTACTCATCAATTATTCTGTATCTATTGATTTTCTGTCCCAATTTTGTGGTTGTGATGACAAAAGCCTCACTTGCTAACCCGATCCTACGTCATAGACTGTCATACGTAAAAAAAGGCATGCCTATAATCAGTTTATAGAGAAAAACATTGATTTTGTCGGAATACAGTTGAGACCGATCGAACTTTCTTAATTTCACAACAACTATTGCACAGTCGGTAGTTTGGTTTACTGGTGACGCTCCACTTCTGACACAGAAGCTTCTGCAGACCGGGTGAACCAGTTACAAATTTGGTGTTTGTTAAAACAGGCTAGACATACGTGATCTGTTAGAAGGTTATCGTTCATTTGTTTGTCGTGCTGACCACTATTCCCTTAGTGCTGATAACAGACTGTCGAATACAAACAAAAACGGATAGAAACTTAGAAACAGGATTGCCTCATTTCACGGACAGTGTTAATCTCGGACACTCCAGAAGACTGCGTCCACAAGGTAATAGCCACATGCAATAACTTAATTGTATACGCACTCCAAAGAATATCAACATTTCTTGAAAACACTGAGTTATATGGAATAGCGTACGAAAAAGTAGATCCAAATAGCTACATTTGACAACCTGGGCCCACTACCGTAGACACTTCACTGAGCATTGATTATTACAATTCAGTGTTCAAGCTCCCGGATCTAAATGCGGTCGTAATAACACTGGTACAGTTACTACACTCTGTATTGCCTACGTGCTTATGGTTGAATCATGCAAATTGATAACCCGAGTGTTAGTAACTATGTCGCAACATCCACACTGTGAGCATGATTAACCTGAAGCAGTTATTGCAGGATTGAAGAAGGACTAGACAAGTGGTCATCCGCACAGGACTATTAGTCCAGGGAACCTACCATCAGAAAATAAATTTGCCTCCAGGCTAACGCCACTCAGATTCTTTTACTTTCAGATTGTGTGCGAACATTGCCGTATTGTTTGAAAAGCAAAAACGTAGAACACTATCTCTTTTTGTATAGCTGTTTCCTTTTTAGGTAAAATTTTTACGTTCGAATCTTGAATGTGACGGCAAGAATGCGATTGGTCCAACTACTCTGATCGAGGAAATGGTATGGATTATTCAAAGGATGTCAACAGCTTTGCTTAATCAGAATGGGGTTAGTGGCCAAGATGGGGCACGGATCATCCGACCCTGTTCCTAATAACTCATCAGACTGCAAGCCGTATTAATTCTTTTGACAGGTAGAGGGTTGCGAGTGGTTAGGGGTGTCTGTGGATCTCACGTTTAATAGGAGTGAGCTTTGTGGTCGTGGTAGGCTTCGAGCTGTATTGTGACAGTGGACAAGTTTGTGAAGACATTTTCATTAGTTCTGTTGCATACGTGGCTGGCGGACGCAAGCACACTCGCATCAGTCCCGAAGTACGCAGACGTATTATTAAAGCATTATAAAAGGTCGATGATTAGCGCACGGGTGCCCTTCTGAACGGAATCAAGTATGATACCGCTTAAAAGTGGCTTCATGTGGATTGCATCAGTTGTGAAGCTCAGCCTCGCAAAGGACATAGAAGCAAGATTCTGACAGGATCAGAGATCGATATGTTGTTGGAGTGGATTTCCGTGGACTCAACGATCACACTGCCATTTTTGAGATTGCGCGTCAAAGCTGGGTTTGAGAAGGAGTTATCGACCTCAATGATTAGTCCATAATTGGATGGCCGGTGCATAAATGTCAAGAGACTGTGTCAAATACCCGTTGGCATGAACTCAAATGAGAATGTAGATTTACGGCGACTGTTCGCATTAGAAGCGTTATCGAATAAGAATTATACATGAAATCTCATTTTTTGCTCCAGATTGTCGGATGAATCACTAGTTCTTGCAGAATGATAAGACCATACTAAATCACGTTAGGTTAGTCGGACACTTCATAGTAACATATCAATCTCTCTCGTTTTCATAGCTGACATGTTCAACAAATCTATACTCCATCAAAACCAACTACCGCCACCTCAGCCACAAGACAAAAAGTCGAGTTTCAACTTCATGTGAATATTCTTAAAAATTGAATGGATTAGTTCTGTTGTCAGTTATACCTGCAAAGTAGTATGACACGAAAACCTGAACAGCAAGCGATAACAACATGTACCATTGAAATCAATGCTCACTTCTGCAGTAAAGATGATCGGTAACTACAGTAACATCGTGCTCAATTTTGTGAGGAGGCGTTTTGTCTTATGTGTATTAATTAGATTATCCCAATAATCAAACCTGCTCAGCGATGTTCACAGAACCGCATGAATCTCCGAGCCTAAAGCCTTGCAAAACAGATCAGTAGGCCACTCGCGTATGTGCTATTTGTCTCTGACTAGAGTAATCCAACGGTTCTTTAAAAGGGAGCTGATGTGAGTTAGCTTCTAAAAAAAGAAGAGGATGAACAGCAGTTCACCCCTACTAGAACAATCAGATTTATCATGAAAAAGGTGTGGATTTAAACAATATGAATACATCTGGGATTGTATTTTCGGCCCATAGCTTATTTATTGATTGGTCCAATTATTTGATTCTTATTTGCCGATCTGTGTCTATGTCGATGTTCTGTTGCACTTGTTTTACTCAGGTAGTCTCTGTTTTAACTAATACTCAGTTGACCGATTGCCTAACTTCAGTTCACTGTCATCATCTGTTTTTGATACCCTGGCAGGTTGCAAGACGCTAAACTGTACTTATCTAGTATGAATGTTTTGCCCTGATCTGCTGGACCTTGTTCATGATCGTATAAAGAATCTTGAAAGAACTTACTCTAGAAACCCAGTTTCATCTGCAGCTGACATGTTTAGGAGGTGGCCTCTCATGTACCAGAATACTATTCAACATGTAGCTGTAACCGAAACAGTTTGAACGCTTCTGTCTCTTGGACAGGCTGGTATTAATAGCCGTTGTTGTGATCTACTCCTGTGGGACGTGTAAGTAGGCATATGTGTGACAAACGGGTGGCGGCTGTGTACCAGAAGAATTTCATAGCTGTCGGGTTCCAAAAGTGTCAGAACACAGGTCGGTTAAACGATAATCAGAAACCATAAACGTTCTCACAAATACATATCTCATTGTTCTCTAAAAATCACCTCATGGTGTCCAGTTACGCTGACGTACAACTGTGGCATACAGTCAGAAGCAAAAATGAGAATTGTATTGGTGTAGGGAGGATGATTTATCGTAAGATACTACTCACATCATTGCTATTCAGTAGTAGGACCACAGCATATATTTTGACATCAAGCAACCCGTAGAAAAAATGCACAAAGTAACATGGGAGTGCAGCATTGCCAAAAATGGTCCCTGCTAGGTAAAGAAACTGAGCATTGGCGTCTGTGGCAACCGAGACGGTCTGGGGCCGAGTACCGCATGCAAATGACTGTTTTTGTTTCCGGTCCTGTTTAAATGCTTAACTCATGTATTGCTTTCCCGAATAAACAACCTTCGGTGCCATCTGAGTTCTTGGCTCACAACATTAAGAGTTATATTATGCAACACGCAGCAATACTAAAATAATCAAATGGTTATTAGTACAGAACTAAGACCACATTATGTTTACGTACGGTTGTGTGCTTTCACCCATTGTCTAACCAAAGATCCGGGGTATCCGTAAACAACCTTGTTGGGACGTTTTGGAAACGCGAGCAGAGTGATCATATACCAGAGCCAATTTGATCCCAACCAGTGCATGCTTAACTAATGTTATGCCTTACACATACACCTGATCAAACAGACAATAATAATATTAATACTAAGAATACGGGCCATTTCAACTAGTCTCAACAAGCTCAGTTAACCTTAGCTGGTGTTACGAATGCATATTCTTTATTCAAACTTGCTCGTTTTAGTTATTTACATGTGTCTCAGTTATCGCGCATCTATTCATGCTCTCCGATGAACTGTGATCCAAACACGAACTACATGCTTTTAAACAACAGAATGAACATTTTGTGATCAACCGCGTCAGATAATTTAGATTTATCGTAAGTTTCGTAAAACGAAAATTTTGTTGTCCCAAAAATTGCCGATACCTTGTCAAACTATTATTCACATTAGGTCGTATTGTAAACCCCCGTAAAGATAAGCTGGACCGGCCACGAAATAGTGATACGCTTGACAGAAGTCAAATTATTATCCTGGTAATAAATGCAACAGAAAGTCTTGGCTTCAAGAGTAAAACGAGTGTCCTCGATTAGTCTACCCAAATCAAATCAAAAGACAAGTGCAAAAAGCTACTTTGTTTTGCTCCCAAAAGTGTGCGATAGAATGAACAATACGGAGTATTTATATGGTACACAATAACCTACCATCATGGTCAAATCAGAAAGTTGAAAGACGATTATCGAAATTAGTAACTGAGGTCACTAAGCCGCCAACGAGCACGGTGGAATACTGGTCGAGTAGGTGAAACCTGGCGAAGGTTATCTCTCGGCTGTTCCTTGTGATTCCTGACCACTCTGATTGGGTGAGGTCGTTTTCTCTGTAGGCAGGCAGCGGTTTTGGACAGAAAAAAAGAAGTTTCTTAACAGGTCAACAGAACGTTTGTCAGTCGCGCAACCATTGGTACAGGGCTACCCGCTGGCCACGTTGGAACTTCAAACTCAACTTGCTAACTTAAATACTAAATTATTGATTTCGTGTGACTGATTGCCTGTTTCATCAGAGTTTATAGGTTTTTCCGCCCATCCTAAGTGTGTATTTCGCAAATTATAGATGTGATATAGGTATGACCAGTTAAAGAAGTGTTGTGAGTAGGCTGTTGGAGGCTGTCAACCGAAATGTCCACTTTATTCTGAATCATCAGCACTTTTGAGATATTCTGAACGATTCATATAAGTTGAATATGCATTATTGCAACGCGCACCAAATTGCATTCGCTGGATTCAGATAAACGGAAGCAATAAGTACTGTATTCGTACTCACTTGAGTTTTGTCAATACGCGCATCTGTTAACGTGGCTGAAATCTGCTAATACTCCAACAGGGCGTCCACACTAAGGTTACCGTAAATCCGTGTTTTTAAGGATATCTTTTCGGTTACTTATAAGTAGTCAAAGAATATACAACAACTATGCTTTGAAACCCGACGGTGGTGCAGATCAATGTGATGAATTACATTTCGAACATTCAAGCAAATTTTGACACCATTATTACTACAGATCGGTACCTGCGGGTAATATAAGAGACCATGAGAGAAGTTACTCACTGTGTCTATTTCAAGTGCTCCTATGAGGGAAAGTGTATGACTGTTAACCAGTGATATTTGACCCATATGTTTCCGCGACAAAAATCGGCGTGAACACCAAATCATCAACGTGTCTGACTAGTTTAGTAGTTCAAACTGTAATGCCCCCGTCCCATTCCACATGAAGTTTGAACTCGGTGATTTTGAGCATGCTCACGATGCTCTATGAATTTGATACTTCAGTGACGGTGTAAATCGATTCATCACACACAGTACGCCTCCCCAACGAGAAACAGTCTTCGGGGAGCGAAGACGCTTCCTCAATGAAGGTATGTTCTTGGAGGGGGTATTTTACTCCCATGAAACGTGATCGTTGTGAGCACAGTATGGCTAGAAAAGCAACTTTCCTACCAACGTAATCACAAACTCATGATCGAGTACGCTTTAAACTAAGTTGTTGTGTCGGACATAAACCAGATTTTTATGTTGGATTTGGTTATACAAAACTGCCAAAGGGAACAGTGCCCAGTACAGGTTTCAAATAAAGTACCATATATTGTGCTAGGAGGTTTTTTTTCAAAGGAGGTACCTGATGTAAAAATGTCATCATCTCTTACGAATATTTCTAGGGCGATCCTGTTTCTCGTTGCGGTGGTCATCTTGTGAAACATTATGGTTGCTAAGTAACAAGACGCCGTAGACTACACCAGTTATTACGCAACGGTCAAAATATCGTCCCAGTTACCCGTTTCGTTGTGTCTTTATTAACACAACACAACAACACAACCAGGACAGCGTTATGTAAGCAAAGGACAATAATTTATTTTACACTGGTTTTACTCTTTGGTTTTCCCAGTCAATCCACCTGTTGGTTGTTGTCATACCTTATTTTGTAAAATTTAAAGTATTTTCCGGTCACGAAGTCGATGAGACGAGATGGGTCAGTTAACGTCCTGCTACACAAGTCTTCTTACCGTCTATGATCAACGGTTCGTTCGTCGTACATGCATGTACACAACAGAGGTTGTTCTAAGAAAGATCAAAACTAAGTATATGTATGAATTTCCTATCTGGCAATAAAACATATCTGACGAGCTAGAAATGGTGTTCTTGTTCGGATTGTGATTCGTCGTACACCTGGAGCGGCAACCACCGCTGCGATATGGAATGATATAACCACAACCATAAAGAATCCATTGCTCATCAATTACGCTGTCGAAGTTTGCCCGCTACCATTTTCCCAAGGCTAACGAACAAACGATAGTCGTTAGACACTTTTTACACACATGGTCTGTGCGAAAGGAAGCTTGCCCATGTAATCAGTAAGATTAAGCCAAAGCGATGAAATCAGTACTCCCGTTTATAACTCTCAGTCTTCTGGCTGGAATCCATCCAGACTAGTAAAAATGGGAGAGGAACAAACCAGCCGAGTTGCTTTGATTTAAAATTGACATTATGAAAAGTTACATTACATATTCGGGTTTGCAGTCACTTCCACTCATCGTAGCCTGATGAGCCGAGATAGACCACGATCACCCAGGCTAACGAGGTGTTTACAAGTGACCATAATCTCTTTTCTACACAGTTTACCTTGTGGTGTGAAAATAGGCCTACTGGTCTGGATTTGACATTTCAGTTATTTGCAGAACGGCTTGCCCTCGTAAATCTGGCCCTGCAGCAAAACGAAAGTCATAATACACACACTGTACACACACATCTGTCAGTCCCATGCCTAGTTCAGTTGAATCTGATGAGTCATTCTGTCGGGTGTGGGATAGGAATATCGATCACTGGTTGACATTCCTAGTTATCCATTACCACAATCATCAGATTTCCTTACCTCTTCCTCGGTGTATGTTTACGTCGACACACTACTAGCATTCTGATCCGTTTACCTCAACTTCAGCCGAAAAGATTTCGATGTTTGTCACATAAGCATTATTATCACTGATGTTACTGTATTGTGTAATTTCAGCCAGCTGAGAAGTCGTATGCATTCAAAGACTGTAGGTCATAGTTTACACTGGTATTTCTCAGTGTGTTGTGACCATTTTCATATCATCCAGGTCCATTAATCCATACATGGGCTAAATTTGTGAGAATTTCTGTCTGAGGCTATCCATATCACTTTATCGATCGATGCTCTGAGTGAGTAACCATCCCTTTTCAACGTGCGCAAAGCAGAAATGATGATTTATGGATGCTGTAAACTGTACCTGTGGTGGACCTTTTCGCGAATAATCTGACTGGCCACTGCACTTACTACACGTGCAGTATCGGCTGCGTTCATGCAAATTATGGTAACATTACAAACAGACCTCCTTGGGTTTTGTATATTGAGGTAGATTGATCAAGACCATATCCGGTACCACCATGAACGTAAACACAAGAAATAACGCAATGCAGATGAGGTGTGTGTATGTGTACCTACGTTGTTGATCGATAGATTGCATTCATGTAGAATCCAGCTGTGAAGTTGCGTGGCAAATCAGCGGTCATGGACAGTAAGTCATTGTATCCTTGAAAAGTACTTCTTAGCACATATTATGGGACTTAGCTTCAGGACTAGGAAAGTCGTCTGGCTCTCACCACTCTCTTAGTGTGTGCATCGGTTGAGCTGTTCATTTAGATCAGGAGTGGAGGCTGCTCTTCGGAGCATGGTGTTGATACTATGTAAGTAGATGGTGGATCGTATTCCGTTACAACACTAGTTCTCTAAGTTGTTCAGCGCACCTCCTCCATAGGAACCCAAACACAAACTCACCGTCCCCTGTCAATTTGTATTACGTGAACAATAAAACAAGAACAGGGGATGTCAACTTTCTTATTCTATGTGATAAACCATATTGTTTCAGATATTCTCATAAGTCGCTACGGTGGTTGAGCATGGTGTAATCACACCGACTTATTAAAGTCCGGTAAAACAGTATTAAGAATAAATCACAACTTGTTTTACTAATAGACGTTTTAGTAGTTCTGGCAAATTGAGAGACATACAACTGTGAAAAATCTACCTACCTCTACCTCTGGCTGATATAAGCAACCAGGAACTATATCAGTCACAGTGGTTTATGAGTGGACAGTTGAATCAGTTCAGGTTGAAATGTTTGTGGATGTGGTCATTGTAGAGTGTGTCATTAGCAACTTACGTCCGTCAATTTAGTTGCTGTGTTCACAGGAAAGCTCATAAGTTTGTTGATCATCCAACTGATAGTCTGGCTCTTAACTCGACGGTGATTATTCAAGCAGACACCATACTCTTGCACTCCCCGTTTATCTGTAGGATACTACGTTGAAAATGAGGCGTTAGTTTGCTTGTAGACCTTATAGGACATGAGGTAAGAGTCTAGCCTTATTTCGGCAGGTTGTGTTTGTAACACATTAGTAAATGTAACTCCTGAATTAATAAACATTTTATCACATTAGAAACACCGACACTATTCAACTATTCTTTCCAATTTTTCTCATTTATATCTCAAACATTTCGCCAGAACTTCCCAAAATTGTTTATATGGAAAGTCCTGCCCCACCCTTTCGTTCAACATTTCTATAATGCGTGATGCTTTCTCCAAACCCCATTGCTAGGTGTGCTTTCACGCGCACTTGTATGTTTCTGCCTCGTGTGTCGATTCTCTTCCTCTCTATTTCCCGTAACCACTTGAGCACGCAATCAGTTAGCATAGTATCAGCACACTCAACCCAATCAAATCGCTCACGCGCTAATTGGAGGCAGTCATGCAATCCGTCTCATGTTGACCGTGTCAAAACATATTGACAAATAAACACTGAATTGGAGGAGTGACAATCCACATTAGGGTAAATCCGTTTTCAACTGATGGACTATAGTGTTTAACATTAACTACAAACATATAATTGACGAGGTGCATAGGGTTTTATCATAACACAAACAGCGTGCGAATGACTTCGAACGTCCAATCACTGGATTGTTATCTCCCTTGAAATATAAAGTTGAAATTCAATACTCAAATCAAGCCGTACTTACGTAATAACACCCGAGAGTGTGTATCAGTCTGGAAAGTTCCGGAAAGTTGCAGTGACTTTAAACCTCGGTATGACAAGCACCGTAGTCCACGTCTCTAAGATTTGTGTATGGATTTATAACTAGTGTGTCTTGTAATATGAAGCCTCCTCTTCACTTCACAGATGTTATCATGTCCGGTGAGACAAACAGAAAATGCGATTGAACGAGAGTATGTTTCCACTGAGTTTCCATTGGCAGACCACCTTTGATCACTAGTATTCAGCGAACTTTACGAAAGCACAAAAACGAGTCAATTAATTGAACCATCTGAACTACGCTCACTCAACAGCTTTGTCCTCGCTCATCTGGCAGAATGGGTGCATGAACTGAACACTAAGCGAATCATTTCTATTGATCTGTCTCGTTCCAAAATGTCCATCAAATATCAGTCGGGCTAGTGGACTAAGGTGGCTGATCCACTACAAAATAGTTTGTCCAACTACTATAATCTCAACTAGACGAAACTGTAATGAAGTCAGTCGACGAATGAGCACAGTAGAACGTTCCATTTGAATGATACCTGACCGAGTCTCTTCACCGTTTTATCTATCGTTAACTTTCGGGTAAGAGGAGATCTGTAGGGCTTCCTGAAAGGTAAATCATGGTATGATCACAAGGATGATATACGTATGGTTTAAAGCAGACCTTTTGAACCAGAACCCTGTTATTTCTTCTACATGCAAGCAGTAAGAAAATGCAGAACATGCACTTACAATGTTGTTCACTGATCATTTATTCCATAATCAGAAAAGCCGCTTATGTACATTGCTTGTATAAGAATGATCGAGAAGTTTGCTTAGAAGCTGTGCATAATCTCATCCCTTTTTCACACTAACTAGCAAAATTAATCGATATGTGACGTCGTTGACCCACTGTCCTATCTAAGCTTTTCGATCAATGAGTTGAGCCTTTCTTTTGAAATGGGGCTGTGTCATGTACTGCATAGTACATGTATCTGTTCCCTCGGTATTCCCCTTGGTCAAACATAAGCCTTATTGATTTGGGTTATTTATTTGGGTTAGCACCAGTTACTAACATGGTAATCGTCCCAAAATTATTCAGCCAAACAACACAGGAGCATAGGGTCTCAAATATCCTAACAAACGACAAATTTCTGTTTGGTCAACGTTGATCCTGTCCCACTCTTAAAATTCTCACTAGTCTAGTTCATGTAGTTTTAGGTTTTAGAGACAAAATTTAAAAAAACTGGAGGATCGAGTTTTTCATAATTGTGGTTTAGCTTTTAATGAAAACTCTGTTGAAAACGCTATTGGACTTCGTCTGATTAAACTCAACTAAGAGTGCGTTAATGTTGGAATACCGTTTACTGGTTTAACTCGACAGATTGTTAATAATGCGTGTCCATGTCTTTTCCAGTAGTGATTAGGTCAAAAATCTAACCTTTCTCTCTAACGGGTTACCTCCCAAGTATGGTAACGGTACAGTAGTTGATTGACCTTATCCTAAAAATGATCCCTGCTCATTTTGTCAGGCGACCTTGTAGAATTGTCCATCTTGCGAGTTTCTCATTTCTCCACTATCAAAACATTTTTTCAGTGTTCACTGGACAACGCTAGAGAAATTAATCTACCGACTACCATCCGCTTCGTACTGATCATAAAGTCATTTCCCATTTCTTTTGTAGTAAATGTGTGTTAGTTTATCATACATACTGCATCGTCTCCTGTGATAAATGTTTTTGGCAATCTGAACAAGCTCGCATTATGTTGTGCACCGAGTTGTTTTATTTTATTATCGTGTGCTTTCGAAACATTGTTAGTGCTTTTCTGCAACAGTTTCCATTGTACTTCTGGAAGAGCTGTTACACTGGAATACAGTTTCACACATTCTGTTGTTTTCCACGTTGTTTTATTCAATTTCCCGTCAAGATCCTTTCATATCCCTCTCATCCGTCTTTCTCCGACTCAACTCAATCATATCTACTTGATGAGAATGCCAGAAGAGACTAGACTATGATAGCTCTCTCTACAGCTGAGCTCAAACCAGTGAGGGAGATAGTTTAACTGAATACAGCCAGTACTCAACAGGAGGGGTCCGGAATCCAGGCCGAGAGGTGAGAAACTCAGTTGTCCATACAACCCACCGCGATAAATATTCCACCAGATGACCCAACGGGATTCCTAGGCGTCTTCAGTGTCTTTTAAATTAACAGATCTGTTAAACTACTTCCCAACAAAACTGTTTCTCGCGAATACGAAATCGTACAACGATTCATTCACTTCTTATTGTGCATCGTCACCAGTTGACCGTTGTTCAACTTTGAGGGTTTTTTGAGCAGTTGGTCTCACTGATATGGTTACAAATCCGAGATGAGTGTGCATCTTTCGGGTTAGTTAACTATTTCCTGACCACTCAAGTTGTTGAACAATCTGTTTCGGGTAGCAATCAAAGCTTAACGACCTTGACAGACGTATTTCACCGTAAACTACTAAGAATGGTGATGTGATGTCTTCTTTTGTTCGACTAATAAAATGTTACATTCCTGGTTGAACTCGGTTCATTTTCTTCAGTCAACATGTCACTTAACACAGACATTAGACAACTTGCTGTTTAGATAGCTTATACTTAAAAAAGAAATATCTGGTTACTCATTACCAGCATGCTTTGTTTAAAATGTGTTATAACTATTGTTTTTGGGTGTTTACATCTAACGATATTTACTCCATATTTGTTGAAGAATGATGTTTCAGGTAGGACATACACAGAGCTGTCTGTCACTTACGTATTCTGAATATTCTTAAATGCCCAGATGTTTTTGATTAACGAAGGTAAGCAAACTTACAATCTGATTGCCAGCTATGATTAATTTTCTTGTGTTCAAGAAGTTAACCTGAAGTCTGTCTGTCAACTTAAAATCTCTTTTTGTCTTATAACCGCATTCACCTAAGACTCTACCAGAGCTTGTCCTTATATGCCCTGGGCGTCAGAGCATTGACAGCATGTTCCAAACTGAATATCACTCATAAATTATGGTAGATTTTTGCGTTCATACGAACTTTTCAACCAGCCTCTGTCAAAAAGAAGTTCTAGACTCGAGTTATGCTCTTGTATGCTATGTTCAGTTCATACTAACCAACACTCCTTTCTACTTATCGACATCCTATTCACCTAGCTGCCGCCTTCTTGTTGCGTGATGACTACAGTTTCCTCCAATGAACTCTAATGTTTGTTAGTAACGCCGCTTAAACAGAGTGGCCCAATTACAGAAATGAATAACTTCATAAATTCAGGGCAATTTATAGTGCTTGATTAACCCGATCAGAATATGTACTCCGTTTATGTTCACTCCTTAGTTTTGATTCATCTAAACCTGGTTCTAGTTGTTCAACAGGACAAAATAGCCGATTGTTTAAAATTGTGGAATCGTACAACAATACAGATACCACTTATTTGACACAGTTACTAGCTGAATGAATCTCAATTACTGAAGAAGTTCTGTGATGGAAAATCAAATCTTATTTGTGTCGTCAAATTTCTCACCACAGTTACACGCCAACGTGAAATATTCATCTCTTCAGTCCACACACGCTTCATTCACTTACTCCTATTTAGGAGTAAACGGCTACATGTGAATTAAGCCAAACTAAGTTAATGTTCCCGCTTCGTAATACATACCCGCAAACCTCATTTCTATTCATCAAGAAGTGATAACATCGCATGCTACTTAGAATCATTAATGAGTAGTTCGGCACTTGTTGAAAATAATAAAAATCCCTTATGGTACGAGACACAGTTACAGCTGCAATCAAATCCGTGATTTCCATCAAGTGTTGCAGCGAGGATGGTAGTTCTGTATGAAGAAGGATGATACTCAAAAAGCTTCGGATGAACTAGTAAGCGTGAAGCACTCATTGTATGATCTGTGATTGCTATCTGACTCTTAGCCAAATGTACCTTATGAACACCATACTAGAAAAACAGTGTACAAGCAACAGTGTCCCATTTCGGAAACCTTATCCACTGAGCTACGTGAACTATCAAAATCGCTTGAGATGAAGCAGGTAAAACACTATGCCATGATTAAATAGACCTGACATACTTCACGATCAATCCACTCTGTTAACGATATAGAGGGTCGGAAGTGGAACTATTGTTCTTTTCTTTTGGTTATCACGTGGAAACAGACTTTATCATCATTTGGACCCATCATATAATTACAATAAGTCTGGATTCATGTGGGGGACCCACTAACAAACGCTGTAAAAGATATTGTATCGTTTTTGATTAAACATCTATTTAACCTAGGCTTAATCACAAAACAGTAAACGACCACGAAGCAACTCCTATTCATATGCCAGTGTGTCTGTAGTGTGGCATCAAATTAAGCAATAGATTTGTTAACTAATGTGAAGCCACAGGTCTCCGGGCAGTTCATGCGTTACATTCTATCGACTGCACCTTTTATCTGGTTTGTCAAAGTAGAATAGGTGAACTACCATAGTGCATTTGTGACGTAAATCCTCATACTGCAATCAACGGGTTCATATCAACAAGTAGAATAGTCTCTTATCCGTTGCCTCCTAGTCTGAAATTCCGCGTCTCTCGAGGTTTTTAACCGATAAACGCAACTGAATAGCTAAATTACAGACAATGCTTATGGATGTAGTCGTCGGGCAGATAAGAGCTGCGGTTCGTAGCGCGAAAGGTTGCCCATTCGATCTGTCGTTCGGGGTACCTTCATCTAGTGAGTCGAAGAAGGGGCGAAACGGATCGCGAGATGTGGATTTCAGGGTAAACATTAGGAAGCCTTATGAATATCTACTGGTATAACATGCAACATCTCCACACTCAAACTTCTACACTCTGATGATATCACCTCGTATGGCAGTGAAACGTTTGCAACCTAAATGCCAACCTCAGTGAATAGCCGAACACTTAAGTCTCATATTTTCCCACATCAAATTTTCCCATTTTATAAATGGGACCTCAGCTTCACCTTCTGCCACCGAAAATATGGTTAGACAACAATAACAATGGAAAACGCGCTCGACTACCATTAGCCGTTTCATAAGAGGTTCAAACTCAGAATAATCTAATTGTTTCACTCTTCATTGCCATATTGTTCGGATCACAAGTGGTCAGCCCAATCCCCCCATGGTTTGCCCATCCACTTTACATTCCCCGTTTGCTCACAACCCGCAAGTGAGTCACCTATGTCGGTTCCAGATACTTCTACTGAGGAGTGACGTCGAAATGAAAATGTCTTTGAATTGTATGAGAAGTATGAGAGGTGACAGTAAGAACTATATTGACATATTCACCGCCACCACCACCACCACTAGGCCTTACGTTAGTCTATCCATTTGTATACTTACATATGCTAGCGCGTGCACAGCAACTGTCTTCTGCCCTAACTCTCCGAGGTGTTTTCTGTATACGTACACAAGCACACAGACGCAACCTCAAACCACCCTCTCCCGTCGTCCCATTTCAGTTTGCTCACATAAGTGGATGTGTCAATAAACAGTTGTGTTCGGCCCGAACACATTGTCGGGTAACTTAATTCTCTATGGGACTCATTCAGTTGTATCAAGTGTCCTCTCTCCTCCCCAAAATGGTACACTTAGTCGCCAAATCCGCACGTGGTCAGAAGTGCGAAACAGCTGCTTGCGATTTGCCTATAGTGTGGGAATTGAGAAAATATATAATGCTTGATCTACATGAGTTTGCGAGCACTCCAAGAAAATTACGATTGAAACCTCGTTATCAGCGTATCCTTGTCGAATGTCTTGTTACCAGTAGTGAAAATATATGTAATACACAATTAAACTTTGATAGTACCAACACGTTATATCCTAAGAAATGTTCCATGGTCTTTTCTACTATTAGTGAACATGTCAATGTTCTTGGTTGACCTGTGAAACCTTTTCACTGTAATTTGTATCATATTTAAATTGCGTTACTCAAGATTGGAATACAAATCCAATTGGCGAATAGGAGAGAAAACGATACAATGCACAATGTACTGTTTGGTAAACTTCACATCATACTGACTGGTGTGATCTACAGCATGTCTTCTGTGAACAAGGATACTGACATATCCCTGCATAAAGCTTCACCAGAAATGCCATCTACAAGTTACTCTCAAACAGTAATACCATGGGATGTTATGTCACACTGAGCTAGGTTTCATGAATCTTTCCGTTAGTTTTGTACATCTTCCTCTGGAGCATGCCTAGAGGCATTTTGGGAAGCCGAGGTATTTCGGTCTGTTCAGGATCAGACTAGATGGAAGCGAGTTATGAGATAACCTGTCCTATCTATAGTCTCATCAGCTAGGTTGACGTGGTGGACAATCTGAAAAATTACAGCTTCATTTGGTCATAATTATCGTGGAACAGCAGAGTTTAGCTAGTTGTTTGACACTGAGCAAAATATTCTTCAAAATTTAGTTACAAATGTTTACATAAAGGCAAATTTTGCAGCAATAAAGACAACCCACTAGGGCTGAATAGACTAGCTTAATAATCCCACACAATCTCGATCATCACCAGCAAGTTCTTGGTGGGGAACTTTCTAATATCCATAACATCCATTTTCCATTAAAGTGTATCTTACCTAATAAGAAACCGAGATACTTTAGTAATAAAATCAAACGTTTCATTATACTGAACCATATAGCATGAGGTAATTATCATTTAGAACAGAGTGAATTTGCTCATTACACCATGGGACACAATCGTACGACCTCTTTAAGACTGGAATGGTTTTGTTATCAACCCAGCCTTGCTCAAAAGCTGAAGTCAAATCCTAGGATTTTCTATGATGAATTTGCAGCACGCAATGGGAGTAAGAGTGATATCTCACAAATCAGATCGCTGACGAATTTGCCAATACGGAATTAGAGGCGGCCAACACTCCGGGTAAACAGTAAGTGAATATGTATAATTACACACCCCATGCAATTTCTAAGGACAGCTTTTACTTTTCACTCGTTCCTCGTCAACCAATCATTCAACGAACGCCTAAATACATTTTATAATGACATTTAGCTTCATTGTACCGGGGACTTTACTGGATGGCTCTCTCAGGACCAAAGTTGTGGACTTTGTAGAATGGATTCAGTAAGAGACATTCATTCATCACAAATCTGTTGACTGATCACGACTTTTGGACAGAGGCTATCGGCGTAGTATTGGCTACCAATATTATTTGTCTTGATTGCTCCAAGGCATTTGGAAATATGGATACCTCTATTCAGCCAGGCACATTTCATAAATACGGCCTTGATCAGCACCTGTTCGGTTGACTTGATGGGTACCTGACTTAAAGGGGATTCAGTGTTAATATGAATGGACTATTATCAAATAAGTTTCGGAAAAAAGCACTACAGTCGAGCCTTGTTCTTGTTAGGGTTCGCCAGTAATGCACATTACTGTCACAGATGAGATAAAAACTACGACCACGCTTTCATAAAGCAACTGTGTTGACTACTACACCGTTAACCTTAAATCAGGCACTACCGAATTATCTTATGTGAACACTCTGTCATTGTCACCCACGAATAATAGTCAAGTCGCCTGGTCGTTTCGAGAACAGACACAGTAACTGTCTTGTTAACTACAATCGATAACCCGTGGTTAGGACTTCAGTCGAAATCTCCGAACACATTAAACTTGTTAGGAGATATTTCGAACTACTGACAATCAGATAGCTGTTTGGTTAATTTCAAGGATATGCACTACTGACTAGCTCCAACAACAACAACA